>CAEGAF010158418.1:0-37908 GCA_903067075.1 Micropoecilia bifurca
ACATTAACGTCTTATTTATGGAAGAGAGTGTGGTTGTTATACTATCTATGGCAAAATATGTTCCCTCAACTTTCAGAGTTGGTGAATGAATCTATTTATAAAGCTCTTTTCACAGACATTGCAGTTCAATTCAAAAACATTTTATTTATTCCAAGAGGAATTTAATGTGGTCATAACTCATGCAATCAAAGTGTCTTCAGAGAGTCATTGTGGATGTTGATGTGGTAGGCAGGAAGGATCTCCTACAGCGGTCAGTCTTCATATGTATCTGAAGTTGGTCAGAGACACCTCTGTCAATATCTGTGCAGCAAAGACGATATTTCACAGTTGCATGACTGATGAGTTAGGTTTACTCTACCCCTAACCGTGATAAAGCGGATCAGGAAAAGCAGAAATCGTTGTTAATGTGACAGAATTCTAAGCTACACCTCGTGTTGTTCACCTTCAGGACAGCGATCTGAAACAGTACTGGATGCCCGACAGCCAGTGTAAGGAATGCTACGACTGCAACGAGAAGTTCACCACCTTCCGCCGCAGACACCACTGCAGGCTGTGTGGCCAGATCTTCTGCAGCCGCTGCTGCAACCAGGAGATCCCTGGAAAGTTCATGGGTTACACAGGTGAGCAACATCTTCATCTTTAATCCATATTGCCTGACATGATTTGAACAATTAGATTTTTTTTAGATCAATAAAATAAGTCATATTGTTGTTAGTGCTTTTTCTCACGTCTTTGGTTATTTCATGTGAACTTCTTTCCCCCTCTCCCGGTGCAGGAGACCTGCGGGCTTGCACGTACTGTCGGAAGTTGGCGCTAAGCTACACTCACTCTGCAGACTCCAGCTCCATTGGCGAGGACCTGAGCGCCTTGTCAGACTCTCCCTCCTCTGTGTGCATGTTGGAGCCCAGCGAGCCTCGGACACCCGTGGGAGGACGCAAAGCCAGCCGGAACATCTTCCTCGAGGAAGACCTGACCTGGCAAAGGTGAACATTTTCAAAGAGTTCCAGTTGGACACTGATAAAAGCTCTTCATGAGTTCCTCACTCAGTCTAAACTTTGAACTTCACACCTCATTTAGTGTTGGACAAGCTATGCTTAAAGGTTTTAAAATTAAAGTTAAAAAAAGTACAAAATATATATGCTACATTTTTCTATGACGTTAAAATAAATGAAGTTTTGGAGAATATTCTAGTTTAATTAGGTCAGTGTTTGGACTGGGATGCAGCTGTTCATTGTCTAGCAGGTGTCTGTCTCAGACTAGTGGTGAGAACAATCCTGCTACAGAGCTGGGTTCATGTCAGTCTTAATCAACCATAAAGAAACATTTGAATTATAATAAAACACAAAGCTGTGTAGCTAACCTTTTGGTACTTTATGTAACAGAATTAAAAAGGAGTCCATTCTAACTCTACCTGTACTGTATGCTCTCCTTGACCCTCTTTTCTTCTCTTGCCGTTTTCAGCTGTCTTGCTTTCTGTCGACTGTCCCTGTTAACTTGCCTTTCTTTCTTGTTGACATAGAAAAACTCCTATTGGGATGAGAAAGAAGTGAGTCTTGCTGGTTTTTCTTCATTTATTTTCCCTACATCTGCCTCAACATTCAGGGCTGATACACTCTAGCTCCTATAACTTTCCTCTTTGCTCAGATGTACAGCTTATAAATCTGACTTGACTTGTAAAATTGTCGTAAATAAAGCAGTTGAAAGGGAGAATAAACCACTTTGTCTGTCATTAGCATGATTCACCAGGAGCCTCAGAGCAGTGGCCTCGCTTCCAGACTCTCTACCCTGCCGGAGGATGTGGGGAAGTCACCAGCGAGGAAGAGGTCAGTCATTTGCTCCTTTGGGTTGTTTGTGGTTCTGCTAAAAGAAAACTTGTTTCTTTATATCAGGTCCTCATTTTCTGAACTTTAGCTCATTCCTCTGTTGCAAACGATATTAAGTGTTTTTGAAACAACCAACCTTATGAGCATTTCCTGACTAAATCGAGCTGTTTGTCTTCTGGTATGTCTTAGTAGTCGCCTGCCTTGTGTTGTATAGTTTGTAGTGATGAGCTAAACAATGTGATGTGTAATTTAGAAGTTCCAAAACAACAGAAAATAGTCATTCCACCTGGATGGACTCCTTGACTTTCTTTGAATGTTGTTTGATTCTGACCTAAAAGGGTATATTTGAATATTTATTTTTTCTAATATCAGTTATGTCAAGATATCAATTGTTTTGAGAACTGTAGAGGGCAATCAACCTTCATTCGTGCAGACAGACCACATGCAGAGAGTAACATGAGAATTGATATTAACAGGGCATTGCTGTGATATTTAAGTAGACATTCTGGATCAGCAGTGCATAGGTGGGATTTAGTGTATTATGCTGTACAGTTGTTGGACTCATACTGCTGATGACAACTTAGCTGGTGATCCACTTGCATAGACTACAGTATCAATATCTGCTTCTTTCTGTCTCTAGTTTCTGGTGGTGTCCCTTGTTGAAGAGTCTGTACAAAACTTTGCCATTTTAAGTCATGAGCATTTAGTTAGTTGATACGTTAAATATGATGACGCTATAAATTGCTTTAAACAGATGATATGAAGCTTTGTTTTTTAAGAGTCAATAGATTTCTTACTTTTTCACTTGAGATCATTTCAAACCCTGATTATTTAGAATCGAAGAGAAATAAATTAGCAAAACCAGTTCAGAGCAACTCCCAGACAAGAGGGGAGACCAAATAAAAACTAAAAAATTGCTCAAAATTTAAAGTAAAATAATTTCTTGGAGAGGAAACGACATCAGATGTTCCAGTGATCAATAAGGTTTGCTTTTTACCAACCGGTAGCTGGTGTTCTTCTGAACTCGTTTTTTGTCGTTCTCAGGTCAGCCAGTGTGACCAACCTACCACTGGACCGGTCTGGATCCACCCTGGTTCCGGCCTACGACAGCTCGGTCAGTCCGCCCACCAGCCGGGCCATGGCCGGCACCAAGAGCGGCACCAAGCTTGACCACAGTGAGGAGGAGAGGAAGATCCTGCTGGTTTGTGATTTGGCCTAAACGTCTCTGTGTCATCTAGTTGTTTTAACAGCTCATAGTGAAGTTCACAGTGTCAAAATGAGAGAACTAACTGTGTCTCCACTGGGGGCCCATAGTCTGGACCTTTGGCCCTAGAACACCTTTCTGTCAGACTATTCACCTGTGAGCCTTAATGGGGTTTTCAAGGAAATCTTTATCAGTTGAAATGAGAAGACCATGTTCTTAATGGGATAGTTTGGATTTTTTATAAGTGGGGTTATGTGGATGTGTTATGATCACTCAGTATCTTCCCTAACCTAGATGACTTCTAAACATCTTATATTTGCGTAAATCCAGGACATTCAAATTATGTTAAAATGAAAAACGCAAACAGTTCATCTGAACGTTAGTTCATAGAATTTCCAGCTGCATCATTATCTCTTCAGATGGTCTCCCTGGAAACCCATACCTATGGCCAAATCATCACATCCTTCTACATCAAGGTTATCCTCGCAGACTGTGACCCTAGCATGGTGTTTGTTATAAATAACCTGTGACTTCTGCATAAACAGACGTTCAGTTCAAAGGTTAAATGGTTAAAGTGTTTGAAGCTTAGTGATTATGTTTAAAGTAATGCTCTGTTATGATGGAAAATGTGTATTTGCCTTAATCCTATTCAGCCTCCATGATAACCATACAATATATAAATGAAGAAAATATCTACTTTGGGTAAGATACTGACGGCTCATAATCCCTTCCTATTGAAGACTTAATGGAGCTCACAGATGAGAACATTACCTCGCTGGATGATGTCCTAGTTAAATAAGCTGGTGGTTTAAATTCCAAACAGTGTTCTGGCTGGGTTTAGGGATACTGCTAAGGAACGGCATCAAATTATTCAAAACGTTTCCTCATGACGTCTGACATCACAGAAACTATGTTTGTTCCAGGATTCTTCCCAGCTCAAGGAGCTGTGGAAGAAGATCTGCCACAACAACACAGGGATGGAGTTCCAGGACCACAGATACTGGTTGAGGACCTACCCCAACTGCATTGTGGGAAAGGAACTTGTTAACTGGCTGCTGAGGAACGGTACCATCTCCACCAGGTAGCATGTCGTTGAGCGTAGGAACGTTTAAGGCTTTCTGTCATCTCTCTAACTAATGTGAGAACAGAAACACTTAAACTGTATTGTGTGTGTGTGTGTGTGTGTGTGTAGAGCGCAGGCTATTGCAATAGGCCAGGCATTAGTAGATGGTCGCTGGCTTGACTGTGTCACTCACCACGACCAGCTGTTCAGAGATGAGTATGCCCTTTATCGCCCCCTGCAGGTAGGAGCCCATTTACTCGACACACAGGAATAGAAATGGCTGAAATGTTTTTTTCCCTCCAGGATACTTATCGTCTCTCCATCTGTACCAGAGCACAGAGTTCTCCGAGACGCCCTCTCCAGACAGCGACAGTATCAACTCCATCGAGGGACAGTCAGAGCCATCCTGGTTCAAGGACATCAAGTTTGACGACAGCGACACAGATCAACTGGCCTACGAGTCTGACTACACCGTGCCAAGTAGGCATGACACCTGACAGCATGGTGAGACATAGTGTGGTAGGGTGTGTATATTAAAACCCGTCTGTGTCCAGATTCTGCCAGCCCCAGCAAGAGGACGTCAGTCAGCAGCTTCCATTCAGCGGTGGACAGCGACTCTGCCGCCTCCATCAACCTCAACATGGAGCAGAACAACGTGAATTTTCACATCAAGAAGCAGTCCAAGTATCCACATGTACCACCTCCTGCAGACCAGAAAGGTAGGAAGATATGTTTAAAGATCTTCTACATGGATTCTGTAGAACAGTGGTGCCCAAAGTGGGTCCTGGAGGCCCGGCATCCTGCATGGTTTAGTTCTCTCTCTAGTTCAACACACCTGGATCCAATAATGGCTCATTAGAGGCCTAAGAAGAACAATGACTTGCTGAAACAGTTGTTGATACCACCACGGAGAAAACTAAGACATGCAGGATTCGGACACTCAAAGACCGACTTTGGGCACCACTGCTGTAGAGCTTCTTCAATTTGTTTTCACTGACTTAAAACTACATAATGTAACTTTTACAAAAGAACATTTTTAACAAATTTGCCAAAACTCTCACTGTGTTGTGACAGACTGATATGAAACAGATAACCTGTGAAAAGATTGATCTGCTCAACCTCCTTCCTGAGCTATTATTGCCTTCTGAAGAAATGCTCCATTACTGGTCAAAAACAACCAATCAAAACCAGGAGGAGGGGCTTAGAGCTGTCAGTCAACTTTGTGTATGTGATGCTAAATGTGCTAAGGGCAGAAAAACAAGTTAACATTGAAGAAAAGCTGTTTATTCACAGTCAGCGATAGCCATGCTAACTAGCATTCAGGACAGGCTATGTTGTGGTGAACCAGCTGTAGCTTAGCAGAGAGTAAAGGGGAGGCTGTGAATAGTGTGTACATGAGGATGATTGATGGTGCTAAGACCCTCCTCATGGCTCTGATTGGTTGTTTCTTATGGAGCAGTGTATTTGTTCAGATGACAACAGAACTGTAGGAGAAGGCAGGGAAGCCTGAACTTTTCATAGATTTTCTGTCTCATATTATACTGACACGGCATAGTGAGAGTTTTAACAAATAAGTCAAATACTTTTTAGAAAAGTTGCACACTGTCTAAAAAGTTGCTGAATAAAGTATAACTTTTCTAGTCGTGAATGTGTTGGGGAGAATTATTTTTTTTCTCCCCGCCATCGTTTTGCTGCTTCCTCTAGCGCAGCACACTGATGCTTTGCATATAGTGCATACTCAATTTTTATTTCTGAAATGATCCCTAATGCATTCATTTCCATTAAGTTTGTTGTGCACACTCTTCCAGCCGAGTTTCTCATTTCGGAGGACGGAGGGCAGAACATCACCATCAGTGATGCCTTCATCAAAGGTAGGAACTCGGCACTTCCTCATGCCATAGTGGTGTTGTCACCTGAGCGGCTCCGCAAAGCTCTTCCTCTTTCTGAGCTGCTGTCTGTGTCGCAGAGTCTCTGTTCAACCGTCGTGTGGAGGAGAAGGCCAAAGAAATGCTGTTCACTCCGCTGGGCTGGCACCACAGCTCTCTGGATCAGCTCAGAGAAGAGAACGGGGAGAAGATGGCCATGGAGAGGCTGCTGTGAGTGGAGAGCCGACTGTGTCTCTGGTTCATGATCGCTGTGAGAAGCTGAGATTCAAATCAGGGCTTCTTGTACATTTGGTCCTGAAGGTGCTCTGTAAAATCAAGAAGACAGCACATTTAGTTTGTGAACAGTCCACAAACTAACTAGTTGTGTAAAAAGTGACTCAGAACAGATTGGTTTACTCTTTTTAAACACTCATTACTTGTAGGCTGCAGCAAATAAACTAGATTCGTTGTCTTGATGGATGGATTTACCTCAAATAACCTTTTATGGTGTTTAAAAAATGTTTTCTACTTGTAGGTAGATCACATCCATGAATATTGTTCAGGCACATTTCATAGCACAAAGTTAAGCAGCTATATTATCTTCAGTTGCTGCACATATCAGATATAACGTAAAGGAAAATTTAAATTGCGATTTAACACTTTGAAATTGGGCCTGTGTCTCTTTAAAAACTCCTGCTCTTTCTGAAACTCTGCCTTCAAGAATTCATTACAATATGACACTGTTCTATAGAACCCCTTGGATTGGTTTCTGGCTGTTCTTGTAGTCAATGCTGTTCTCTGAAAATGATAAGTTTTTTGCTTTTCCTTCATGGATGTAGTGACTGACAAATAATCTGCCTGATCTGTTCAGCTCTGCCAACCACAGCCACATGATGGCGCTGCTGCAGCAGCTGCTCTACAGCGAGTCTCTGTCTCTGTCCTGGAGGGACATTATCGTTCCCGTGGTTCGGCAGGTGGTCCAGACGGTCCGGCCCGACGTTCGCAACTGTGACGACGACATGGACATCCGGCAGTTGGTGCACATCAAGAAGGTCAGACAAGTTTGGGAAGATGGAGTTTGGACAGCTTGTGAGTTGTTTTCCAAAGCTCCCAGTGGTTCACTGGAATTAGCTGGGAAGTTTGAACTGAGTGAGCTCTCATGACACTCAGGTCTTCTAGTTTCAGTTTTCAAAGTGATGGAGTCGCATCTTGGAGCAGAGAACCAGGATGGTAAATCAGTATCCTGTTTTCAGGATGTGCTTCATGAAAACAATTTGAAATATTTAACATGTTTAATTTAACTTTTGCCTAAATTTGTAAATACACAAATTTATGATTAAAAATGTATTTAGTTTTTATGTTTAACAGTGTTTATAAATGAGGGATTATTAAATATTTTTCCATGAACATTTTTGATTTGATCCGTTTTATCTTCTTATTACAACCATAAGATATAGTTTTCTAAATAGTATTGCTAAAATGTGTGTATATATATATATATAATTTTTTTTCAAGAATAATTTCTCAATTTTATTCATTTTTATATTTCATTTAGATTTAGAAGTATTCACATTAGATTTGTTTAATTTTGTTTTGAATAGTATTTGTATCTGTTAGTTTATTTATTAATGATGTTTTGTGTATCCAGTTGAAACCAGAAGTTTACATACACCAAATACAGACACACCTTTTTTTCTCTCTCTCTGTCTGAAACTTTTCTTTTAAGGTCGGGTAGAATTACCAAAATTATTTCTGTTTGCTAAATGACAGAAAACTTTCTGTCTCTTTAAATAACAAGGGAAAACCCAGATGATGATGTCACAACTTTGGATAGTTCTGATAGGTTAGCTTAGACATTTAAGTCTTCAGACTGTTAATAGATTCACTTCAGACAGTGAGAAATACAGGGGTTTGTCTTTTTATTCAGTATGTGTAAATGTCTTTTTTCTTCTGCATATGGTGTAGAAATTCCTTTTCTTTTCAATAGCTGTAATCTCTTTTGGTGCATTTGGCCATGTTTGTTAGGGGCTTCATCCATGTGGCACGGTGGGGCACTGGTCATTTTTTTTATCTTGTAAATCACTTCTTGTTGCACACCGTTGTATGAAAGGGACCATTGAAATAAAGGTGAAATGATTTGTTGAATAAATCTGACCTATTTTTGTGGTTCAGATTCCTGGAGGCAGGAAGTTTGACTCCAAGATGGTAAACGGCTTCCTGTGCACCAAGAACATCGCCCACAAGAAGGTAAAGGCATTCTCCGTCTGGCTAAAGTTTCCACTGTTGAACATTTTGCACCATCACAGGAAAAGGGTTCTGGTGGTCAAAGTATTCAAAGTGTTGTTATTAAAGTGTAATTCTCCCTGAAATCAGATGAACTCCTCTATCAAGAACCCCAAGATTCTGCTGTTGAAGTGCTCCATCGAGTACCTGTACAGAGAAGAAACCAAGTTCACCTGCATCGAGCCCATCGTGCTCCAGGTGAGGCGGTCACTCTGACACGAAGACACCTGGGTCACACCTCTGCTCTAAAACTGGTGTTATTGCCACCTCTGCTACAGGAACGGGAGTTCCTGAAAAACTACGTTCAGCGGATTGTAGACGTCCGGCCCAACCTGGTGTTGGTGGAGAAGACGGTGTCGCGTATCGCTCAAGACATGCTGCTGGAGCATGGCATCACGCTGGTCATCAACGTCAAATCGGTCAGTGGGACATGTCCCAGCCGTCCGGTGGTTGTTAATGTCCTCTGCAGAAGCACAGAAGATGACGAAGTCGGAAGCCCTGTGATCAGCGTAGTTCTAACCTGACTGCTACTGCGGAGTGTGGGGACATCTGTTCTGTTGAAGTTCAGCTCAGCACTTCTCTCCACAGTAGAGGATGGTTGTGTATAGTGTAGCTTCATAGCGACAAACCAGCGCATTGCATGCATCACAGACAAATGGCCAGACCTTCTGGACGAAGCAAAGTGTAAAACAAATGGCTGGTTTTTACCAGACGGTCTGAGCTTATTCCAGATTATAATCTTGAACAAAATGTCATTATCCTCAAAATGGTGCATTAATAAACTGGCCCAGATTTTCTTAATCTTAGTGATCACATTGTACTTGGATTTGAAACCATTTTTATCTACTTCTACCAAGGTCTGAAAGAGAGAGGGCTTGCTGATGGGGCTGATAGACCCGTCCACTAGATCCTGTTTGCATATGCACAGTTAACTATCATCACCCCACTGTTAACTTAGCAACAACAAATGGTATTGACCAAAATAAGAATCGGTAGGTCAGGCTTTTTAAAGATCGGGGGTATTGGCCAGAAAACTGCACTGGTTTCAGCCTGAATGCTCAACATAAAAAGCGGTTTCTTTTCTCTAACTACAGTGAAATATAATGCCAATTTATGTTTTGGATAAAAGGACTATCCCAGTTTGTCCTTGATAGGTTCAGTAATAGGGAGTGATAACTTTTTCTTTCTCCATGGTAGCAAGTCTTGGACCGAGTGAGTCACATGACCCAGGGGGACCTGGTGATGTCCATGGACCAGCTCCTCACCAAACCTCGCCTGGGAACCTGCCACAAGTTCTACATGCAGCCCTTCTCTCTGCCCAACAGTAAGACCCTCGGTCAGCTGCCGTCGCCGTCTGTCGGACATGCAGTCATTCCTGTCCGTTTGTTTCCAGACGAGTCGAAGACTCTGATGTTCTTCGACGGCTGCCCGCCTCACCTGGGATGCTCCATCAAGCTGCGCGGCGCGTCAGAGTACGAGCTGGCCAAGGTGAAAGACATCATCATGCTGATGGTGTGCGTTGCCTACCACTCTCAGCTAGAGATCTCCTTCCTCATGGACGAGTTCGCCATGCCGCCCAGCTTATCCCAGAGCGGCTTCTTCCCGTGCCTCCTGGAGGGCTCTGCTGCCGATGAGGAATCGGACGGAGAAAGCATGGAGAAAACGGCAGTGAGCGATAACTCTACGTTGGGGGAACAATCCGAAGAACCACCTATTCTAGAGTCTTCAACTAAAACTGAAGATACAGATATTCCCAGAGTCATACAAAACCCCCAGCTGGTTCTGTTCTCCGTCCAAGAGGAGGCTGGAAACTCTGAGACCAGGACATCATCCCCATGCTCCAGTCCTGTGCCGCCTCCTCTGTCCAGCTGTCCTCAGTTCCCTGTTGAGGAGGAGCAGGAAATGGGCTCAGACACTCTGGTCGGCACCTCTGAGGGAGAGACAGTGGGAGAACTTGGTTTGGAGGATGAGGAGCGCTCAGACACCCCCACCCCTAAGCTATTCCGAGACCCCTTGCAGGATGACACAGGGATGTTCATCGCCGAACACGTGGACTCCTCCGACGACCGCCTCAAGTCCATCTCTGCTGTGTTTAAGCACGAGCTGAAGGACATCATCCTGTGCATTTCCCCCTTCATCACTTTCAAAGAGCCGTTCCTCCTCACACCGGGGGGCATGCACTGCCCCAGCAGGGACTACTTCCCTGAAGAGGTTCGTACTGCTGTCATGACTCAAAGCTCAGGATTGAAACTGAAGCTTCTCTAGTTTGTTGTTACCCCTTGTATGTGTTTGTCTCTCCCATAGGTCTACCTGTCTCCTCTCCTCCACAAGGACCTGAAGGAGCTGGACGGACGCAGGAAACGCCAGCTGCTCAAAGACTCGGCTCCGTCCTCCGCGGCCAGCGGACAGACCTACAGCACCGCCCAGCCCAGACCCACCGACGTCCTGCCCTGCCACAGCCTCACCACCACCCGCATCGTGGACCGCCTGAGCAGCAGCCAGGACCTGGCCAGAATGTTGGCCGACTACAGAGCAAAAGGCGGCCGGATCCGGCAGAAAGAAGCAAGCGACACGTTTGGCTCTGCTGGTCCTGCTGCTGTCGGTGGCAGCAGCCAGAACCGGGCACCAGATTTCCCGGTCAAGGCGCTTGGGAAGGCCGACAGCGAGGAGGAGAAAACGGGCAAACAGAGCGATGCGAACTGGACACCAAAGGTACAGTTTATGGATAAAACACTCCGGTTCCTTTAACCTGCTGAAAATCCTGAATCCCTTAATTACATCTGGACTGTCTTCAGCTAGTCTGGACAAATCTGGAAAATGACTGTTTAGGCCTAGATAGGTACTTGAAAAGGAAAACGTCAGTATGGAAAACATTAGATTTCCCAAAATCTGTTTGTTTTTTGCATTTTCCACTGGTCAAAACTAGAGCTGGACGACATGACTGTAAAACATCTCATGACTTAAATGTTTCATATTTATGTCAACAGATAATTATTAATTCGTTTTTTGTTTTTAATATTGTAAATACTACCAAATTGATGATGTGACATTTCCTATTTTATCCAGTTTCCTTTTAGGCTGGACTCTTTTTCTTCTTTCACTCCACATCACAGTTTTCCATTTTTAACCAGTTATGAAGCTTGATGGCAAAACATGAGTTAAAATATCAAAATTCTATCACACATACTTTATATAGAGGGATAATTTGTTTTTGTGTAAAGACGGCGGATGCACACGCAAATTTACTGCAAAAAAAGGTAGGCTGGCCTTTAAGTGCTCCCTGGTTGCCATGGTTACCCACATTAGCTAGCATGCTGTTGGCGTACTACAAGTGTTTATCACGACATGATGAAATAAGTTAAGCTACCAAATTGACATTAATAAAACATCGGATAACTGCAGGCGATCTGCTCTGGTGGCAAATTGTTAATTATCTCTGCTTTCAAGTAGTTAAGTTATGACTTAACTACTTGAAGTTATGACTTCAAGTAACAGAAGTTTGCTGCTTCTTGAAGTGCAGCAAACTTCTACAGAGCTTCCTTGTCAACTTAAAAGTTTTCAGGGTGTCTTACTAAAACTGTGAGCTGGTTCTACAGGAGATGAGTCAGATAACTAAAGGATCCGTCTCCTAGTCTACATTTTTAAATTCTAGGAACCAGCAGCAAACCTGCAGCCTGAGAGCAAAGTCCTCTGTTAGGAACAGCTAGACTAGTCAGATCTCTTATATGTGATGGAGCTGATTATTAAGGGCTTTATGCAAGAAGGAGAATCTTATATTCTATTCTGGATTTAACAGGGAGCCAATGAAGAGAAGCTAAAATAGGAGAAACACGATCTCTCTTTTTTTATTATTATTTACATCAGAACTCTTGCTGCAGCGTTTTAAGTCAACTGAAGGCTTCTCACTTCCTGACAGCAAAGAACTGCTGGTAGGGGCCTCAGTGGTTAGCTTAGCATCTCTGCATGGCAGGATTCATGGATGTTTCTCCTTCTCTTTCCTTAGCTGGACTGTTTGAATCCGACCAACCATCAGAGGCTGTGTGTGCTGTTCAGCAGCTCCTCCCTTCAGTCCAACAATGCGCCCAACCCCTGTGTCAGCCCCTGGTAAGCTGCTCACACACACAGAACGTCTGCGTCAGAACCATCGCTGTTTGGACTCAGCGTGTGCGTCTTTCAACAGGATCGTCACCATGGAGTTCTACGGCAAGAACGACCTGTCGCTGGGCGTGTTTCTGGAGCGCTACTGCTTCAGGTGAGACTCGCTTAAAGTGGCCGCAGCCGGTTCCAGGGTCCGTTGGCTTCAACGGATGTTTGCTCTACAGGCCGTCGTACCAGTGTCCCAGCATGTTCTGCGAGACTCCCATGGTGCATCACGTCCGCCGCTTTGTGCATGGCAGCGGCTGCGTGCAGATAGTGCTGAAGGAGCTGGACTCGCCCGTCCCAGGCTACCAGCACACCATTCTTAACTACTCATGGTGCCGTGTGTGCAAACAGGTGAGGCACATATGAGGCTGGGGCTGCTGGGAAATCACTTCTGCTGCTGTTAACTCTCTACTGCCCTCTGCAGGTGACTCCAGTGGTGCCTCTATCCAATGATTCCTGGTCCATGTCCTTCGCCAAATACTTGGAGCTTCGCTTCTACGGCCACCAGTACACCAGACGAGCCAACGCTGAGCCCTGCGGACACTCCATCCATAAAGACTACCACCAGTACTTCTCCTACAATCAGATGGTGGCTTCCTTCAGGTTGGTCTCTGTTTGTTCACCGCTGTCTGACCTCCAGCAGATAAACGTGAATATCGCCTTTTAAAGGGGCAGTATTATGCAAAGTTGACTTTTTAAAACTTTATATCATGTAATACTATTGTTCCCTCATTAGAAACATACCTGGAGTGTTGCTTAGATTTTTTTTCCCCCCATGCATGATTGAGAAATCCTTGAATCTCCCATGGCAACCATTTTCTGGTTGCCTAAACTTGGCAAACCCCAGACTTGAAACCCCATTTGTTCTCAATTAAAATTCAAAAATACCTTATTCATCCTGAGGGCAAATTAAATTAAATCACAACGCTCCGTCTATTTCTACAAAACTCCTTCTTGGAGTTGCAGTCCTCAAGCTGATCATCTGCCTCACAGAGCAGCTGTTCTCTACTCTACTCCTTCAGACTAGCCAGCAGCAATTAGCAAACACCTGGTGGAACATCAGCTGAGCTCAATAAAGGATCTACTTCTCAGTACAACAGTTCTGAGATGTTGTTTTATAGATACAGTATTTGTATAAGTGAATGTAACATAGTTCCCTTTTTATGCTGTAAAATCGCACTATATGCTTGGAAAATGCAAAATGTAATGGAAAAATCCTGTATTGACCCACAATGGGAATATTTCTTTTCAGAGTGATGGACAATAACAGCAAATAGCCACACAAAAATAAAATACATGTAAAAACAAAATGAAGAATAAAATACTGTGCAGTCAGGGCAAAAGTTCAACATAAATACTTTATAAAAAATACTCTAGTCCAGAGGAATTCAACTGAGTTGGATCAATAGAAAATTTTCATGTCTCTTTGAGCAGAAAACAAACTATTTACAATTAGTGACAATAAAAACGGAACAAAAACGAACAAACAAATATAATAATGCCCCTTTAAGAAGAAATTGGCGTAGAAGAGGATCTTGTGTTGAAGCATTTATTCATCATAATCCACATCTCCTTCAGTAAATCGATGAATCTTTACTACAGCTACACCTCCGTCCGGCTGCTGGAGATCTGTCTTCCTCGTCCCAGGATCTTCATCAGGAATCTGGCCCCATCTAAAACCAACCTGCAGCAGGACCTGAAGGACTTCTCTCAGAAGTGAGTGGATCCGTTCTGGTTCCACTCCCACCCTGTCCGGACCGGACCAGGCGCTGTTCTTACCGCTCCGCTCTCTCTCTCTGCAGGGTGGCTCAGGTGTACCTGGCCATCGACGACCGACTCACCTCCCTGAAGACCGACACGTTCAGTAAGACCCGGGAGGAGAAGATGGAGGACCTCTTTGCTCAGAAGGATGTATGTGATGGTGTTCCCTCCCACTCCCAGCGTGTCTGGACCGCGGGTCAACGTCATGTTTGGTATCTGATGGCAGATGGAGGAGGCGGAGCTTCGCAGCTGGATCGACAAGCTTCAGGGGCGCCTGCAGTTGTGCGGCCTGGACTCCCCTCAGCAGCTGCAGGTCGTCCTGGAGTCACTGGTGGTGAAGAAACAGAATCTGTGTGAGATGCTTCAGTTCTGGAACAGCAGGTAGGAACCGACGAGTTCAGTCCAACTGATCTGTAATGCAGCCAGCATGTCTGAAACAGCTTCATACGTCTTCACCTAGTGGTAGAAAGTAAAATGTTCAACGACTGCAAAGTTTAGTCTGACAGCTTCCACATTAAATTAGCAGCCCTTGAAAAAAATGTGTAGGCCTTGAAATAACTTTGTTCAACCCATAACCAAAAGTGAAAAATGGGAAAAAAAATGAAATAAAAAAAAGGTCAACAAAATGGAAAAATGTGGAAGTTGTCTATAGTTCCTGTACTAAGGTAACATTTCAGAACCTGCTTTTGTGTTGGATCTCTCATGATGTACAAATTTTATTTAAAAGAAATGGTTTATTGTTGGACAAGTAAGCTAAACTTAAAAAACTAACTCATAATCTCATATTTACATTTTTAATGTAAATAAACTTCTGCCAATAGTTTAAATGTTCCAGTTTTGGCCCCCTGGGGGAGAAGTTAGACCACCACTGTCCTAATCAAAGGAACCGATGGTCAGATCTACACACAACATGGTTGTCTGTTGATCTGGAGCAGAAGTGTGTGTGCCTCCAGTCACTAACCAATCAAGGTGGAAAAACATCAGCAATCACTGTGGAGAAGCAATTGTTGGTAACATCACTATGGGAAGGGTTCAAAGGTCAAACCAGAGTGTAAACATTTCAAACAAATGCAACTGACTGATCACCAAGCAGGGAAAAAGATCTCAGCCCTGACCTCAGAGAAGATGGGAACGCGAGGATTCTACACCGAGATGAAAACGTGCAAATCATTTAGTGCATTTACCAGTTTCACTGGAGTGGAAATTTCAATTTCCAACAGTTCAATAAAAATTAAAACCAGTCTGAGCTCAAACTGCACAGGCTTTATTCAGCCTGGTTGCTGTTACCGATTCTGACCTAAGAAAAACGCTGAAGCATCTTGTGCTTCATTAAAGCTCCTGCTGCTGGATGTTTTTTCTCTCCTGCAGACTCCAGGACCTGTTCCAGCAGGAGAAGGGCAGGAAGCGTCTGTCTGTCCCACCGAGTCCAGGCCGACTCCGACCCAACACCACTGACGACACCAAGGTGGGCGTCGCTGCTATGCTCAGACACCACTAGCTGCTTTAGCCGTCAGGTCTGGTTAGCAGCACAGAGGTTTGTGCTGAGATGTAGAAATGCTGCTCATGCCTCCTCTGTGTCTTCTAACCCTGTAAAGCGTCCAGTTTACTATAGTTTGACGAAAAGGCTGATTATTAAGGAATGAGCCATCTTTTGTAGTTTTTCCTGACAGAGTTAGCTAGTTTTTATTTTGTTGTAGTGTTTCATATTCCAGCTCTCTGGTTCCTCACTTCCCTTCTAAACTGGACAGGAAGCATCTGAAATGAGAACATGTTGTTCAGCTGACCGACCCTCATGTGCTTCCTGTCCATTGTGGGCAGCTGCGGTGTTTTGGCTGCTAATCCTCCATGTTTTTGTGTTTACAGAGCGCTCTGGACTCCTCCCCTCGGAACCCGTCCCCTGTGGTCCAGAATGGGGAGAAAGGTGGGTTCAGATGACCTCCACGTTCCTTTTATTGTCCTAATAAAGGGTTTCCTGCAGGTGTTGTTTTGTGTGAAGCTGCTGTGTTTCTCTCATCAGAGGACCGCCACCTGTGCCCGCTGCCCTCAACCACCTCGTCCCTGCTGCCATCACCTGGAGACCCCGGAGCTGATTCCATCACAACTGGACCCAGTTTCAGTGAACCAGACTCCGTCAGCATCCCAGAAGGTTCACAGATTCACTCTGACCTCTACATCCGCTTTATTATTTCTGCTTCTGCTCTTCATGTTTTGATTCTGTGGCCTTCCAGATGTGTTTGACGGCCACCTGCTGGGCTCCACCGACAGCCAGGTGAAGGAGAAATCCACCATGAAAGCCATCCTGGCCAACTTTCTGCCCGGCAACAGTTACAACCCCATCCCTATCCCGTTGTAAGTTTGGGGCCAGAGTCGGTTCCTGAGCTGGAAGAGGGGCTCAGACATCCATCTGTTGATAAATCCGCTGTGAACTTTGTATTTCTGCTATAAAAATGGACAAGAATGAGATTTGATCTCTTGTAAAATGTCCGTTTTGCAATCAAAATGTGTGTGAACCCTGCAGTTAATAGAGAGGTGATTAAAGAGACGGCGGTGTGTGTGTGTGTGTTACAGTGATCCGGATAAACATTACCTGATGTACGAACACGAGCGTGTGCCAATCGCAGTGTGTGAGCGTGAGCCGAGCTCCATCATCGCCTTCGCTCTCAGGTGACCTTTCACCCCCTTTACCCTTTGATTGCTTCACCTCAGGGTTGCTGACCTGCTGTTTGGTTCTGTTGTCCTCCAGCTGCAAAGAGTACAAAACGGCGCTGGACGATCTGTCCAAGTCGTCCAGCGCAGCCGGAGACGACGCTCAGCAGCCTGTCAGGTACTCGGCTTTCATGTTGTGTGAACAGCTTCGGCAGGTTGGATGTCACCAGGAGTCAAACACAAGGCCCGTGGGCTAAATGTGGCCCGCTGTAGCTTTTTATGTGGCCCTCTAAACTCCAAATTACATGATCAAGTCCCTCCAGTTCACACAAAATCTACAGATTTTCCACATTTTTCTCTGATTTTTGTTTTTTTTTGCTGCAACTTTTTTCTCAAAATTGGCCAGAAACATTGAGTTTAAAAGACTCAGCCTTACTTAATGTCGAGTTGAAACCCCATATCATGTTTGATGTGGAGATTCATAAAAAGTCAAATTTAACGTCATTCATTAGCACAAATATCATAACATTTCTAAATTAGTTCCACAAAACCAATCACAAAATCTCATTCTGGTGGCTGAATAAAAGTTTGATACTTTCTAGCAACAAACTGCCTGAAATAGTTTGTCAGGTAGTTCTGACACAAGATGACATTTAGCCATTTAGCCATTAGTCTAAATGACTAAATGTCGGCGTGTCTCAGAACTCCGAGTCAGCAGGTCTGACCTCTGGTTCCTCTGTGTGTGTGCAGTGCGGAGAGTCGGGTGAAGAGCAGCCCTGCGAGGCCCAGCGATTCTCTGGCGGCGCAGCCGAGTCGCAGCAGCGCCGACGGCGAGCCTCTCAGTACGGAGCCACACGGCCCAACGAAACAAAAGCAGCATTTCACTGCAGACTGACAGATGGGAAAATACTTCAAGCTTTCTGTTTTTTCCCCATTTTCAGAGGATGCCGATTCAGCAGATAAGCAGAAGAAACAGACGGCGAACCCACACATCGAACTCCGTGAGTCTCTGAACTTTCTCTGGGACAAACAGAATCAAATATCAAGCGACTGCTTTTCTGAATCGGCCGGATTTGAAATGCATTCTTGGATAAATTTAAGAAAAGTAAAAACAGATGGTGAGCTGTAAGCTTTGTGTTTTTTTTGTATATATAAAGACATGAGCATTAGACCCTGTGGAACTCCATAAATTAATAAATATTACATCATAACTGGAATCTGTCAGAGAAATACGACGTAAATCAACAAAGTGCTGCTTATCAGCTGAATCAAATCCAGCTCTAACAGGTGTAGATGCTATGAGAACATTGTTTCTTTTGGCTCAGATCCTGTTAGATCTCAGCATTTGTCACTTCCTGCTCAGAGTTCTCAGACGCCAACGCCAAGTTCTACTGTCGGATCTACTACGCCGAGGAGTTCCACAGGATGCGTGAGGAGATCATGGAGAGCAGCGAGGAGGACTTTGTCCGCTCGCTGTCCCACTGTGTGAACTGGCAGGCCAGAGGAGGGAAGTCCGGAGCCGTCTTCTACGCCACTGAAGGTTAGACAGGAAGTCTCTAGAAGGCTGCTCCATCTGCTCACGTCTTTGGTTTAAAATTCAAACTCCCGTCGCCTTGTCTCCTCCAGACGACCGCTTCATCCTGAAGCAGATGCCGCGGCTGGAGGTCCAGTCCTTCCTGGACTTTGCTCCGCACTACTTCACCTACATCTCTGGAGCTGTGCAGCAGAAGGTACGCCAGCAGCTCCCGTGTCTGTCTGTCTGTCAGCTCGAAGAGGTTCAACGCTTAACCAGGTTTGGTCTGCAGCGGCCAACTGTGCTGGCCAAGATCCTGGGAGTTTACCGGATCGGATACAAGAACTCCCAGAACAACGCCGAGAAGAAACTGGACCTGCTGGTCATGGAGAATCTCTTCTACGGCCGCAAAATGGCTCAGGTGGGTCAGCTCACAGCCGGGTTGTGTTCCGAGTACTGCTGAACGTATGGGGCCCGTAAAGGGACATTAAAGTAATAGATAAAGACTGTCTTGTGTGCACCAGGTAGTGTGTGGTATGGAGCCTCCTAGGGGACATGGTTTTTTTTTTGCTGCACGTTTCCTCACAATAATGTACTGATCAGTTCTTGTGGCATAACTGAATCCTGAGAGACTTTCTTATGGTGTCCACCATACTTCCTGCTATTATAAGGTTCTCATAAGGTTTTTTTATGTTTCTTAATAATGTTAATATCTTACAGAAAATGTGTTTATAATTTTTAGCTCTCTGGTGCAAAAACTGATTAAAAATTGATTTATTCACTACATTTTCATGTCTGTATAAGGCTGCGATGGAACTGCACACAAAAACGGCCCTTTATTACCAACACAGAGACACAATCAAAACTATCAAATTACTTTATTACCCTGTGATAATAACACAGAAAGAGACCAAGCTATTTGGATGGACTTTTTCTTTCTTTCTTTCCTATATATAGAAAGTTTTGGTTTATGTCTTAAAGGGGACAGAAAGCCCATGTTTGATCTATTTTGCTTTTGCATTTTGCAAATAGGTTTGTGGTGCATTTCTATAGCAAAGAAAAAGAAATAAACCTTCAGATATCTTACAAATGAAATACTAACATACATGGAAAAACCTTATATTATAGCAGAAAGTATGGTGGCCACCGTAAGACTTTCAGTCTTGAGAGGAAACTCAAAGTACATTTCTTCCCCCTGTCCTCTAGGGGCTCTGTGGTCTGGTGTGTGTGAGAGAGAGTCCCTTTTTTGTTTTGTTTTGTTTTTTCTTCAGTGTCCCTTTAGCCCTCTATATGAAATTGCTGACCGCTGAGGTTTCCTGTAGGTGTTCGACCTGAAAGGCTCTCTGAGGAATCGGAACGTGAAGACGGACTCCGGGAAGGAGAGCTGCGAGGTGGTTCTGCTGGACGAGAACCTCCTGAAGCTGATCCATGACAACCCGCTCTACATCCGCTCCCACTGCAAGGCCATCCTCAGGGCGGCCATCCACAGCGACGCCTACTTCCTGTCCAGCCACCTCATCATCGATTACTCCCTGCTGGTGGGGCGGGACGACGCCACTGACCAGCTGGTGGTGGGGATCATAGGTGAGTGGGGCAGTGTGGAGGCCTCTGTGTCGTGGGTCAGGAGCTGAGTGCTGACGGTGCTTCCTCTGCCGTCTGCTCCAGATTACATCAGGACATTTACCTGGGACAAGAAACTGGAGATGGTCGTCAAATCCACTGGAATTCTGGGAGGCCAAGGTACTTCATCGGGCAGATCTTCTGTCGCGCTCATGGGGCGCAGTCAAAACTTAACAGCAATAATTTGAGTTATTTAGAAGTAATAGACTTTGTTTGGAAAGGAATAATGTACAGCTCAAACATAAAAGTAATCATTTGATGTGCTGCACCAGATTACAGCACAAACCTAACAGGATAAAAATGAGGCTTCATTTTTCAAAGTTGTGTTCATCTGGTGTCACAGTTGCAAAATATTTGAATTTTATTTATTTTATAAAGGGGACAATTCATCATCATTAGCCAAATTTAGCCAGACAGGCTAATTTGAATCTGTAGATTCCTAGCAGGTTGATAGGAATAATAATAATAAAAAAAAATTACAATTAACATGCATAACATTCATGTCCTGTGATTTAACAGATTTCAGTGTTTTGCGTAACAAAAAGTAAATATTTATCAGAAGAATAAGTGACACTCGTAAGAAAAAAACATGTAGAACATTAGTTCATTTAAAACATATTCAAGATGGTAAGCATTGCTAAAATGACTCTGTGAAACAATAAAGCAATAGTTTGAAACACAAAGAGAAAATGACACAAACTGAAATAACTTTACCTAGATGGTATTTTAGTCTCTCACACTAACAGCTCCTGTAGTTTAACTGTAATTAGTTTGCAAAAGGAAAAGTCTTTTAGCAGTGGTGGAGCCAAACCGTGACGGGCCTCATATACAATATCAATGTCTGGATACATTTAGCTAGCTTATTTAATTAGCTAGCCAAATGTTTAGTTAATATTTAGCTTGCTTCCAAGCTAAATATTTAGTCCATAAACTAAATGTGTAATAAAATAAATGGAGGTTTAGTACAGCATCAGTACTTTAAGATTTTAAGGCAAAAAAAAGTGTTTGAAACATGATGGGTCTAATCGGTTCCATTTCTTCTGAGCAAAGTTCTTGGATGTTCTTGGTGAGCTTCTGGATTTGCTCTGCAGGGAAGATGCCCACCGTGGTTTCTCCAGAGCTGTACAGGGCTCGCTTCTGCGAGGCCATGGATAAATACTTTCTGATGGTGCCGGACCACTGGACCGGCCTGGGGATCAACTGCTGAGCCAGACCCGACCCACTGTGCACAGACGCCCAGCGGTCCACTCCTGGCTCGTCATCATTCCACAGCATTCATTCTGCCTTGCTGGACGCGCTGCAGTGACTCTGGACCCCCGGTGCTGCAGAGAGGTTCTAGTTTTCTGCTTGGTTCTATTTACTGAGTGGACCATCAGAAAGATTCAGCTGAACAAACAGCTTCCTGTAATTTAATGTTTGTATTTGTACAGAGATTATGTGACTATTAAAGATTATTAACATTATGGACTGTTGCAATTCATTCATTCGTGTAACATCTAACTCAAGAGTTGGTCTGTATTCATTAAATACTCCCCTCATCTTCAGAGCTCTGATCTCCCAGAAACTGTTGTGAACTTGAACGCGTCCTGTGATGCATCAGCTGTTCTTGTTTTGAGGTTGGTGGCAGCATCACGCTGCAGGTGTTTCTCTCCATCAGACAGGGAAGCTGATCAAACTCAATGGACGGATGGAGCTAAACGCGGAGCGATCGTGGCGTTGCGTTCAAAGGCTGCAGTGGCCTTGTGGAGTGACCCACCGAGGAGCCTGTACTACCTGCAGAACCTCATTACTCCAGTCACTCGACACAACAGGCCTGAAGTCGTCTCATGGACCTCATTGCTCCAGGTGACCGAGGTCACATGATGAGGGAACAACTGGGGAACCTTTAAAAGCCTCGTTCCACAGCAGACGGAGAGTCGACTTCATCAAGTTGTAACTGAAGCTCAGGGTCACATCAGATGTTTAAAAGCTGACATTTTTCTACCAGCGTACCCACCACTACTGCTGTCAGTTTTATTCGATACGTTAATGGAGATGAAGAAACCACCACTGCTTGACTTGACAAATATATTTTTTTAAAGTTTCCCATCTTTCTGCTCTGACTCCTGGTGAATTGCCTTTGCATTTTTGAATGGATTTTGCTCAACTATCCTCTGAAAGCATCAGTGCTTCTTTTCCTACCCACTTTCTCCATCCACTCAACTATCCATTGAGATGATTGAACACAGCAAAGCTTCTTTAACTTTTTTCTTTCTTTCATAATATTTTAATTTTATAAAACACTGAATTGTGGGCTTTATTAATGTAAAACAATAATGGTTTGAAATATGCCCCGTTTCTGCAACGCAAACCTGAAAGAATTGAAGTGAATGTGTGTAAAAACTCAACATGAAGCAGTTCTTTGACTTTTTCCTCCTTTATTTGAAATGCATCAGCAGGTTTCACACCAGCAGCAGCAGCAGGCCGTTCTGCCTCGTGTCCTCAAACAAGACGCCCGACAGTTTAGAACCGTCTGTCGGTGTTGGCAGTCACCTGAACGCACCACTGTATGTGCCAGGTGTATGTTTTCCTTTCAGTCCATCAGAAGCTCTTCTCAGAGGAAGTCCGCTGCCCGACATCAGAGCAGGTCTGACAGAAAACCTTCTAAACCCTGGAAATAAATAACTCGTAAACAAAGAAAATTGCACACAAAGGGTTTAAAGTGGGGCAGTAAGTTGACGTTTTTGGCTTCTGTGCTCTTGTTTTGGTGGTGGTGTTGTCATGCAGGATCATTCTGAAGCAGGGTCAGCTGTGTGCAGCAGGAAGATTAAAGAACAGAAAACCTTCATCTGAACCGTCCATGGAACAACCCGGAACGTTTTCTCCCGACTTTCAGCTCAGTGGGATTTCTGGCACCAGGTTGTGTTTTTCTTTTGTTATTTACCAAACGAAGGGAACTAGGTGTGATTAAACCGACAGAACAGAGGGACGTGGATCAGTACGGGGTCACAGTGTCACTGAGGATCCCTGACCCGGATCGGACCCGGAGGTTCTGCTCCAGGTCTGATCCAAATGCCTCCCTTAAAACAAGGCAGCTTGGTTCAAAGTGTTCAGTCATTTCACCACTATATCCAATAAATAAGATTCACCTTTTGTGTAAATAACTAAAGATGTCAGAAGTTATTTTGAGTTTTGGTCTAAAAGAGTTTAATTCTGTTGGGTTATGGTATTTTAAACAGCTCCTCAAATTAAGAAAGTATTCCTCTTAAAAAAACCTATTATTTTATAGCAGTTTTAACCTTGTTTTGTTGTTTTCTGGGGGATTTTAAATTATTGTGCCATATTCTCCTCAGCTCATTGGACAATCAGGGCTTTTTCTCAATGGATAATATATAGAAAAATATATAAAATGCATATTTTATATATTTTTTAGGCCACAATAGCGCCCTCTTGTGGCTCCAGCGTTATACCTCCAGTCAGCGTTTTGCCATCATCTCCAGACCTGTTTTCAGGGTGAACTTGTCCTGAAGATGGAGTAACGCAAACAGAGCCGTTTCCCTAGAAACGCGTCAGGGTTAGAAACAAGGAAGTTGCCACACTTGAGATTCGTGTGACCCTGCAGTCTAACGCAGACCTACTCTCCCTAAAGGTCACAGTCACTTAAAGGTGATGCTCAGCTGGCCTCCAAAGGGGCGTGTCCTCAGCATCCAGAGGGGCGTGTCCTCAGCATCCAGAGGGGCGTGTCCTCAGCTGGTATGTGATGATTCCACACTCCTGCCAGCAGAGAGAGCCGTTTGTTTCCAGGCACTTGTTCCCAGGGCATTTCTAGAGCTGCTACACACTAAAGCTAACCAACTAGTGATGGATCTGTGAAGCAGAAAACTGCCACCAGGTGGAGCTGGTGGTGGAGCTCGGCCAGAGTTGGACTTCGGTGGTAGAGGCGTGGCACCAGTTCACATCTTTCTGACAGATGTTGAACCTCTGGCTGCCTGCCTCTAGCTGTTGGTTTGGGTTACTGCAGCCTGTCTGGGGTGAATCCAGCCTCCCAGCTTGGAACAGGCTCCGTCCCACTCAGAGGGAAGGGAAGACATAAGAACTGGTGACGCAGGGGGTAAAGTGGTTGACCTTACCGGTAGATTTTCTACCTCATGTTAAAAAAAAAAGTGTTTGTTCTGTACATTTCAACATTCGGACCAATCCCAGCCTGTCCCCAGGCCTGAACCCTGGAATCCTCTGGAAACCAGGATGTGGTTGACATCAACAGCACCTTGCAAATGTTTTAACACCCCTTGAACTGCTTCATATTGTGAACATTACAAAAACACGCTTGAGATGGTCACATTGGACTTAACACAAGTGAATGCATAAATGAGAAGCAGAAGGATGAGTCAGTCCTGCACATCATCCTGAAGACATAATGTTACATGGTGTAGGCAGCATCATGCTGTGGGGTTGTTTTTCTCCAGTAGGATCAGGGAAACAGGTCAATGGGCTGGGAAAGACAGACTGAATTAATCAAAATGTAATTCTACAATGTACTGACCCGGTTTATAGTGAAAACCATATTTTCCTTCCATTTTACATTTATGCACTACTGTGTCTTGGTCTGCCACAATGAATCCTAATGAACATGCTGCAGTGTTACAGAAGATGGAGTATTGAGGCCATGCCAAGAAAATAATTTAAAAATAAAATTACAAGAAAAGAGTTACAAGATTAATACTCAAATAAAGTTGTAGTATTAAGAGAATAAACACATATTATAACTTTATTCTTGTAATTTGTTTTTTTAATTATTATTACTATGGCCTTAATACTCCGCTGTAGTTGCATAACAAAGCAGTGAAAAGGTTCAAAGGGTGTGAACAAACAAAAACCATCTGATGGTGGGAAACCGATCCAGGTTCTGGAGGAAGGAACCGTCAGGGCTCAGTTTCACCAACCAGCAGATCAGCCGAAACGCGTTTTGATCAAATGAAAGTGGGAACCTGGTGAAGCAGGTGCTCGTAGAAAACAGTCACATGTCCAGTCACACTCATTCTCCTCTTCCACTTCTTAAAATTCAAAATAATTATTACAATATTTTTCCAGTATTAAATAATTTGATATAAAAAACACGCAAAAAGAAAAAACGGTGGAAGAAATGGCAATGCTCCCTCTATGATTGCCCCTCCCCTACACACGCACACACACTTCCCCCCTCACCTCTCACAATATACACTTCTATACACATCATCGTCATCATCATGGACCTTCCTCCTCCGTGGTTCCTTCCCCTGACTCCTCGGTTCATGCAGTACCTGGTACATCGCAGCTAAACGTCACTTCAAGTCTTTCATATTTTTCAATGCAAAGCTGCACAGATGTGAAAAAAAAGCTGGAGGGGTGATTTTCCGTCTTGCTAACTATATACATATACATATTTATATATTTAAACTGTTACTCATGTTGGATTAAACATGTAACAATGGGAATAATGAGGATTAATCTGAGATTAGGAGTAGCTTCGCCACTTGCTTGGAATCCAAAGGAGACCGAGAAGAGACGGGTGTTTGTCCTCTCCGCAGGAACGACGGGACCTGATTGGTCAACGAGCTACAGTCAGAGTCCCCGCCTCCTACCACTCACTGGTCAGTTTGGTGCTTTGGTCCCGTTTGGGAGGGGCGGGAGGCGGGCCTCGCCGCAGCGTTGCATAGCCTGAGATGTTGCCATGTTTGGCCGATTGGGAGCGACCGTGGTGCCGCGACAGGGTGTGGGAGTGTCCCCGGACCCCCTGCTGATGCTGCTGCGGCAGGAGCTCTGGGGGGGGAGGCGGCAGGAGAGCCATGTCGTCCATTGTGCCCACGGGCTCCATCTTGGAGGAGGGGATCAGGTGGGAGGAGGTGAGCGAGCCGTGGCGCGACACCGACTTCCTCTTCAGCGTGCGGTTCAGGTCCTCCAGGAAGTGAGGCTTGAAGGCCAGAGAGGCAGGGCCTGCTGACTTTGGAGAGGTAGGGGGGATGGGGGAGGAGGAGGAGTAGGACGAGAGGGAGGGGTGTGGGGTTTGGGACAGCGGTGGAGGCGAGAGAGGCAGTGACATGGTGTTGTCGTACTGAGCCGTGTTGCTACTGCGCCGGTTCATCGCCGGAGGAGGCACCGCCCCCTTCTTCAGAGAGCCTTGCTTCCATGACGACGAGGAGAAAGAGGACGTTGCCGACTGTGGAGGAGGCTGCATCTGAGGCTGGGGGTTCACAACGGCGACCTTGGGAGGGTGATGGAACTCAGAGGGGTGAGGCGGGGGAGGGAAGAGCTCCGATTCAGTCGGTGGGGGAGGGAAAAAGTCGGCTGATGAGTCCAGGTGAGGATGCTGGGAGGGAGGAGGCGGGGGAGGAGGCGAAGGGAAGTCGGGCTGGTGCTGCTGGCCGCTCTGCAGGCCCTGGATGACCAGAGGCAGGTTGGCCAGGTTCAGCTTCCCCGGCTTGGGCAGCGGCGCCGGAAGGGAGGCGGAGTCTTTGGAAGGAGATCCCGTTGCTGAGGAGGAGCTCGAAGATGTTCCTGTCTGCGGGGCCTGGCCAAATTTACTCAACAGACTCTCCACCTTCTTGGGCCGCTCCTCCTGGGGGTCTTTCATGGAGGAGGCCCTCTGTGGGGTTGGGGGAGGCCCACGCTTGGTGGACCCCGTGGAGGAGGTCGAGGGAGACTTCTTAATGGGGGAGCCCGACTTCGAAGAGGACGAGGGCGGAGGAGGAAAGTCTCCTAAGGAGCCGTCAGTGGGAGGCGGGGGGAACTCAGGTGACTGAGGCACTGTGGCGCCCCCGATTTGCCACTTTGGTTTGGCCTTGACTGCAGGAGGGGACTGGGGAGCGGAGCTGGAGGGGGGCAGGGGGGAGGTGTTTCCTGGGAACTGATTGACGATCTGTTTGACCAAAGAGGAGGTAGCAGCGGCGATGGAGACGGACGAGGAGGTGGAGGAGGGAGAGATGGCCAGGTTCTTGGAGGAGAGGCTGTGCTGCTTGGGCAGTGTGGGAGGGGGCTGGTTCGGGGAGTGTCCCGTTGAGAAGCTCTGCTGCTTCCTGACAGGGCCGTGTCCAGAAAACGGCTGGGTGGGGGACACCGGGGAGAGGGCGATGGGGAGGGAGGACGGGCCAGACGGTTTTGGGGCGGTCAGAGGAGGGAAGCCACCGGAGAAGGTTTTGGGGGGAGCGGGTGGGGGGGCGTTGGGAGACAGAGGCCGGAGGACTTGTAGCGATGCTGGGGGGGAGAGCTCTGTGGGAGGTGGAGGGGGTGGGGGGGAGCCGTCCTGCAGCGCTGAGGGGGTGAAGTCGTACACCATGTTGGGAAACTTCTGAGACAGGAACTGCTGCAGGCCTGCGTTGCAGAGCTGGGGGCAGGGGTTGGTGAGGGGCTCCGGAGGGGGAGGGGGGGGCAGCCCGTTGGCATCCAGGCCCTCTGGAGGAGGGGGTGGGAGGCCGTGCGGCTCCAGGGCCTCCTCCTCTGGCAGAGGCGGCGGCGGGAGACAGTTGGGGCTCGGCAGACCGAACTTTAGGGCGGCCATGGCCGAGCCGGGCGCCGGTGCCACAGGTGGCGGGGGAGGAGGGGGCGACGGCGGGGAGGTGCCGTACGAAGCTGGGAGGGTGTTGTAGTTCTGCAAGGGAAGGGGCGCGGTACCGGCGCCGGCCGCCTGCTGCGTTCTGGCCTGGTTTTGGCTCTGCAGGCGAGCCAGTGTGCTGTACTTCACGTAGGAGGAAGGAGGTGCCCCCTGGTGGCCCACGCTGGCCACGGCGGGTGGAAGGGGGGGAGGAGGCGAGGGCGGGGACGGAGAGGAGGAGGAGTCCTCGGACGGGACAAGGCCATCCGTGTAGCTGCTCCGGGAAGGCGGAGTCTGAGGCTGGGGGGAGAGGCTGGGGATCTGGACAGGGATGGGCCTACTGATGGGGTCCATCTTCATCATCTGTGGGCAGAGGAAGAGAAGTGGTGAGGGAGGAGGAAGACGATAAAACGTACGATTTGCCAAAAACAATTAAGATGCAAGACCTCCGACATCAAACCAAACAGAGGAGAACGAGATTCGGTTAAAGGAAAGGTAATTCATTTATATAGCACATTTTCAGCAACAAGGCAATTCAAAGAACCTTACTTATAATTGAAGGTTACAAGCAGTTAATAACGCTCCTACTGTCTTCATTCAGCAGAAATCCAGATTAGTGTATCCTTCAAGACACATGTTAAAGTCGAGGCCTGGGGGGAGTCCATTGCATTTTTCTGAAAAAATGGTCAAACCCATGGTTCAAGTGATGCTAACTCCCACCTGCAGGTGGCAGCATTTCTTTCTTCTGCTACACTTAGTTGTACTTAATGTCAAGTTATAGTCTGGGTGGGACTGATGAGGCCATGTCATACCTAAGCACAAATATTTCAAGATTGGCACCACAAAATCTGTGATTATGACTGCAAAAAAATGTTTTTTTAAATTACAAAATGAAATATTTCATTTTAAGAAGTTCTCATTGAATGCAGACACAGCTTTCTTTAATTAATATTATAACAACCCTTTCATAAGAAGATTTTACGAAATAAGACCGTTTCTTCTTTTCATTAAAATACTGCATGTTTAGTTTATTTGCGTAACAATTCGAAGTTTTAAAAACTGCAATACCAGTTTTGTGTGTATTAATTAGAACTCATTTTTCAACCCTTGGATGTGGAAAACGTTTGGACAGCCCTGATTTAAGAGACAGGAGATGTTCTGAAAACAGATCCCGTTTCAACAAGAGGAGCCGTAAAGAACAACAAGCTAATACAGGAAGTGAGGACGGAGCAGAGGACATGCTGAGCTCTGTTCAGCTGGGCCATCACTTCCCCGGCTCCATCCCAAGCACATCCTGCCATTAAAAACAAATGTCTGGCGTGGAAAACGGCCAACTGCTGACGTTTCCTGAGAACACATCTGGACGCTGATGTTTCACTGAAGCATCTGGATGTAGAGAAGCCGTGCAGCAACGCGCTCATTATCCAGTGAGGCCGGCGCGCTGAGCTGGCTTTAGTCCCATGATGCATCTGTTCAGCTGGGATCCGATGCTCAGATTTGTAATATGGGGATTCTGACAGTAAAACTTTAATCGCTATACTTCTTAATAAAGTATTTGTAAATAGGGTCTCTTTATTTCTGCCTCTTCCTTTATTTGTTTGCAGATTTCCCATCATTCCCAGTGTGTCTTCACTTCAAACAAACGCCAAACAGACAGGCTGTTAAAGACTTCGCATGCTTGTTACATCACTTCCTGTCTAACCTCCACTGCCTCCTCCTCCCCCCACACAGAGAGGAACCATCATTCGTCCTTTCACCTTTAAACGCTGGTAGAAAAGCAGAACGGAATTGTGGGAACAGAATAAAAACGATTGATTTTGTGTGTGTGTGTGTGTGTGTGTGTGTGTGTGTGTGTGTGTGTGTGTGTGTGTGTGTGTGTGTGTGTGTGTGTGTGTTCACACCTCTCCTTGCGTTCCTCTCCTCCAGGCGTCAGAGAAGATGGAGCTGACCACACTCTGGGAGCGGGTGTGTCCGGATGACGCCAGCTCTGACACGCCGCTGTCTGATTGGCTGGAGTGGTTGGACTGCGACTCTGCGGGATTCAGCAGGAGGTCAGAGGTTGAGTCGACAGCAGCGGCGCTATGAGGTCACGATCCTCAGCCTGGCTTTACTGGGACTAAACCAGCAGCTTCAAACTGCCTTCCTCAAGAGCCGGACTGCTGCCGCTGTTACAGGCTCGACTCAAACGACTAGTCTGCCTCATCAACATGCAGTCAGGCTCCACAGAGCTCTGCTAACAAGCTAACGTTGGAGCCAGGTGTGCTGAAGACACCTGTAGTAGCAGGACAGTGACTGGAGTTTGAGACTGGAGGATCTGGAACAGACCTGGGAGGCTGGAAGAGCTGGAGCCGGACTTGATGGAAGAAGAAGAGAGGGAAGACCAATCGTAGGCGGCCTCTGTCCTCCTCATGGCCTCCTGGAAGTTGATGTACAGCTGCTTCCCGTACTGACAAACACACACACACACACACTTAATAAGCCTCTTCTACAGAGGCTTATTAAGCTTTTCAGCCCTGCTGAGATGTGGACTTTGACTAGGCTGTTGGAGCTGCTTGACTCTTTTTGTTTCCAGCCATACCAGAATTGAATGGATGTGAAAGGAGAAAGTGGAAAGGTCTGACCGAGTGAACTGGGCCCAGTAAAAACAGTTATCTCATATAATTTAGCTATAAAGTCAACTTGTTGCTAGGTAACAAGTGGATGGCTTCCCAGGTGACCATCATCTCCAGTCTGTAAGCACATAGATGTTGCATCTGTAATCTAATCAGTACCTTTGCAATGCGGATACTGTTGATCCATTGTTGGAGAGTTCTGATGTCATCACAGCACAGGTACTTTATATACTGAGATTTCTTCTGGATCTGGGGGTGCTAAACACACACATTAAATTTCAAATGTCCATCTGTGTGTAATTAAATATGGTTCATTAAGTAATAAAGTTCCTAATATAAATCTACGTAATAATACAATTCATTGAACAGGTCTCTATGGAGTGTAAAGACAGTTTCTGGCCAGTAGGTGGCAGCTGTAGACCACGACTTGAACATTTTACCTTCAGCACCATGCAGAAGTCAGTAGGAGCCTTGTACTTGCTCTTGTAGTCATGACCCAGGTAAACATTGACGTGATCCAGCTGGAGGAAACACACCAGGTCCCTGGACGTCTGGAAACAGGCCAAACAGAGAGCTTCAGCTTTACCACACACACACACACACACACACACACACACACACACACACACACACACACACACACACACACACACACACACACACAGAGACAGACAGACAGACAGGTGGTCCCTCCACCCGGCCTTCGTCCGTCACCCACCTTGGCCTTGCCCTTTGGGACGTAGTAGATCCCAGATGCTCTGAGCAGAAAGTAGCGTTTCTTCCATGACTTTTTGCCGTCCTCTTTCAGCCACAGCACTCCCTCCATCTCAGGGACAGACACCGAACTGCCTCCAAAGCACTCCTGGGAGGCAAATCAAAACTTTTTCTGTCAGTCTCCCGTTTCTGCCTAAAGATTTTCAGGTGAGAAAACATGGGATTGTATCCAAAGAAGGTTGAACTAACCCACCTCTAGCAGAGCTTCCTTGTTCCTCTCTGCCATCTCGCACGTCTCCTTCCGCCCCAGTAAGTAGTTCTGCAGCAGACGGGAAGCATGTGAGAAAAGAGGAGCCGGTTCCCAGGTGCGGTGCGAGCAGATGTGTGTGTTCCGTTTACCTGTGGGTTTTTGAACAGGGCGTACTTCTCGATGCGCTCGGTGAACATGAGGCGGTTCTGACTGTCTCTGGTCCAGTTCAGCAGGTTCTCCACCAGGTTCTCGTGATCCTCGAAGATCCGTTCTGCAGACAGGGAGACGCAGCAAGTCGTGAAAATCAGAATAATAGATTGTTACGAGATTAGCATCAAAGAGACACGCAATATGGCAAAAAAAACAAAACGTATCACGATATAAGCATTTCACATCAGTCCGTTTTGATAATTAATGATTAGTTCCTTTTGTTTCAAATATCCAAAATATTGCCAAACTGGTGAGGTGATCTGTTGGCTTTTAGTTTATTTATTGATTACAGGGTGTATTTCCATTCACCAGTAACAGTGACAGCAAAGCCAGGCTAAAGCACAGCGGTTACATAGTGTGGTCAGCTTGTTCACACACGGAGGCTGTGTGTGAACAGGTCTCCCTGTGTTTTTATTCACCAGGACTCCATAACCACTTCCTGTCTTTCTGCTCTACACATGAACAACTTGATTCTTTTTTGTTAAAAGATTAAAAATGTCTGGACATTTCAATTAGGATGAAACAACAGAATTACAAAATATATTTATTTTACGTTAATTATTTTTTATGTCTTTTTAAGACTTTATAGTTGGTGATTAGCTTTTGCTAATAATATCTTCCAATAACATAATTACCTAGTCATATTTTCAAAGTTCCCTGTGATGAAGAGATGCAACCATAAATTTCCAGGTTCATCCTTCTTGACCTTCACACACGTTTATTTAGGAACTAACAGCAAACAAAAACTGGATCAAATGAGAGCTTTATGTCAGCTTTGTTCGACAGGAACAAAGTATGTATCTTGCTCTATGTTAATCTGAATCACTCACATCAACAATGCTAACCTAGCTAGCCACAGTTTTTTTAGACAGCATATTGCTAATGAGTCACACCAGGCCAAAGCCATGAAGTCTACAGCAGCAGACATGTGACCTCAGTTCAAAACGCCTTTAAAGAGACAGAACCACATGGCAACAATCCCTCATTGGCTTTAGAAGAAGGTAACGGCTTCATGGCTTCTGCTGCCAACTGAACTAATGAAGCTAATGCTAATCCACGATCTGAATCCATTAGTCAGCAAAGGTTTGCTTACTCATTCACACACAGATGATTCTTATTTGTTCGTGTCCTGTTACTTCATTCCCAGCAGAATAAGGTAGAAATAAGATAAAAAGCAACATTTTTCTTTCCTTTTTTTTGAGAAATGTACCAAACTTGATCTACACAGGCTGCTAGGAACAAAATGTTTCACTCTAAAGTATTAATTTAGGAACAAAGTGTTTGAAAGGCAAAAATGTTGAAAAGAAATAACTTCTGTAAAAAAATCATTTTTTTTGTGAGTTCCACATCCAACATCATGATTCGAGTTAGATTTTAGGCCCTAAAAAATCCAACAAAAAATGTTTTAAATAGGCATTTCAGGATACCATATGAGGATATTAGAACCAACACTTATTTATGACATAGACCAAAAACAAAAACAAATCAATGAGAGCCAGAATCCTTAAGGACCAAGGCTGGCCAGATAGAGTCATGAATCTGAAGGGAGACAAAATGAGAAGCATGAAACGGTGCTGGTTGTTTTACCACTAAGCCTGTTCAGGTTCTGGTTGTTTTGCTCCAGACAAGTCCTGAACAAAAACAAGGACATTTCACACTGACCACGAGTCACTTTGTATCCACCTGGGGAATGTTTCAAACCAAACAGAGGACTTAAAGTCATGTTCTCTAATAATCTGCGAAAAGAAAAGACTCCAAAAAAATAACATCTAACATAACAACGGCACGTTGCTGAACCAATGGCTGGATCACATTGTAAAGGTTAACACTACAACAGGGGAACAACCATAAGCTAATGGGAATCAAGCACAATACAAAGTTTGAAAACACAGTACGCAATTAAACAGATTCTAATGGTAATTGTAATTATGAGATTTTATCTCCATAATTTATGAAAATAATATAGGAAACAACTGACAGTGATTTGCAGATACAAAAACAAACTGGAGAAAGAAGAGAACCGCTGCTCTTATTTCCTGCAGGGAAAAAAAAATTACAGCTCAAAGATCATGATCTAACAGGAAACCAGTTTAATGCCAGGTGTCCAAAAGCTGCCAATTCCAGATCCAACTGATTCCCTTCACTGCCTGAGTGAAGGTTTAAGCTCTGTTGATGCAGAACTGTGGCTTGTAGCTCAGCCTTTAGCCTTCATGCTCCTCCACCTCCTGAACGCTGGCCTTCAGCAGGAGGCCCAGGATGTAGGTTAGATCACATACAGACTTACACTAACACAATCAGAGCTAAGCTAGCGTTTGTAATGCAGCTTGTGCCACAGACACACATCTGAGCCCCTTTAGCATAGCTCATCCTCTGTGTCTGAACAGTGAGAGTCACTGCAGGAGCTTTTACCTCAGCTGCATTTACGTCATGATGGAGACTGAAAGTGTCACTGGTTCAATTTAAAAAGATGAACTATTGTTCCTTCATTCTGTGCACACAAAAACTTTTAATAATAAACATTTGTGACAATACTATAAATTTGATGGCACTGCAGGATCCCAGGTTTCGTCTGTAGCAGCTGGATCAAACTCATCTGTGTGAACATTAAGTCACTGGTCAGGTAACTGTGTCTGTGTGGAGGTGAGCACTCACCCATCTGCAGCTCTGTGATGGTTTCCACCAGGGACCAGTCTGGACTGTAACCACAGTGAGATTTATCCAGCAGACTGTCCAGAACCTGGAGAACAGGAGACACAGTCAGGTCCAGCCGTACTGACCCGAGGACTGACCTAGAAACAACTCCGGCTTCAGATTAGGCTTGGGATTGGCATTAATAAAGACACTGTGTGACTGTGAGAAATATATATATAAAAAAACAAACATAAAATACAAAAAAAAAAAGAAATAAATAGTCCCATTAGTAGACCTGGGATTAAAATATTTCCGGTTAACTTATTTTTTAGATACATGAGTGTAAGACCTTTTCAGAAAAGCTTTTCATAGATGGGGATGAGGATTATGTCAGTATGATGTCTTGGACAAAAAGCTCCATGTTCCCACAAAATAAAACATTTTCCCCTCCACTATGGAAAAATTAAAACAGCTATTCCTGACCTCAAATTTATAAAATTAAAAAAAAACAAAACAAAAAAGAATCAGTGGTGGTTCTACTGGTGCAGGAGCAGAAGGTGTTACCTGTCTGACCGTCTGTCTCTCGTCCACCATCATGGTCTTTGAGCTCTCATCTGACAGATGAACACGGATCACCAGCTGTGAAGAAGACATGGAGCAGAGGAGGTCAGCCGTCATGTCCCCGGACATCAGAGGAGCAACGCGTCGCCCAATCGGCTCTCAGAGCGCAGATTGGCATCCAGGGCTTCATTTGTATCACAAACCAAGAAGAGGGAGCAGCTTTCAACGTGACTCCAACAAATCTTTGCTTTACTTTGATTGTTTAAGCCGAAAATGTGACCCAGAAAAAGAAGCAAATTGAGCCAAAGGCGGTCGGTTCACGGAGCCCCGTCCTCTTATTCTGCAGCATTACGCTTTACTGAATCACATGCATGAGTGGAAGACTGCAGACTCTGCTGCAGGAAAGGGTTTCAGCAGGAATCCGACTGGAGGATGATTCAATCAACCTCTAGTTAGCTAGCAGAGCTTAACAGAGGCAATACTTTGATCCAGAAGACCAACTCCAACCTTTGAATCAGGAGGTTGGAGTTGATCCCAGTTGGACCACAAGTCCAGACCTGGAAAGATTCCTGAAATGTTCAAAATTTAAAGGGGAAGCATTATTTATTTTCCAGACACATAGTGCCATTTTATATCACAGTCAAATAACTATCCTCTCCTCCTGGACAGCCGTGGCGTCTCTCCTGTCCTTCTTGTCCAAAAGTTTGAATATCACCATGATTTTAATTACATGGCACCAATTCACAACATGTCATCTCCAGACTCTGGCTTAATGTCAGCCTATCTTATCCATTCTAAAACCAGGTGTGATTTTGTGTCTCCTCACATAAAAGGCAATCAGGAAGTTCACGTAAAAAAACAAAAAAAATGTAATCACGATTATTAAAGTCTGCTGGAACCTGGAGGATCCTGGGATATCAGGGAGTTCAACATCAGCGAGGTCCAAGGCAAACACTTTCTGGACACGGTCAGACGGGACCGGAAATGACTGAGCTATTTGGCCACAGTGATAATGTTGGGACGGGACAAAGTGAGGCTTCAAACATGAGACTGGAAGTGAAACACACAGTATCCAGTGTGTGTCCTGATCCAGTAGCTGAAAACAGAAACATTGCATTAAATCTTGTTTTGAGTTGTGAGCCTGAAGGAAACCTGGAGAAACTCACTGTCCGACATGATCACTCTCATCTCTGAGCAGAATCAATGCAACAGATGATTCATTCCCAAAACACGAACAAACACACACACACACACACACACACACACACACACACACACACACACACACACACACACACACACACACACACACTGAGGAGGCTGGAGTCCCTCTGTGTGCGTATAGTAAATCCAGGTTGTTAATCCAGTCTCTTTGGGATTTTACTTGCAGTGTTCATTATGTTGAGTGGTGTGTGTGTGTGTGTGTGTGTGTGTGTGTGTGTGTAGGTTGACTCCAGATGTTATGACTGGAGCTTTTAAAAGTGCAGTAACACTAACCTGACCCAGAAACTCACTCCTCCCAACACATGCACACACCAACAGAATATAAATATACACAGTGTGTGTGTGTGGAGCTGACTCACCTTCTTCACCTGTGCCTCCTTGATCTTCTCCAAAGCCACCCGGATATTCTCCGCCTTTAACTTGGCAGCCTGCTCCTCCTACACACACACACACACACACACACACAGATCACAGTTGAGAAAATGAAAGCAAACTGCTGGAAGACCTGCTCTCCTACCTGGTTCCTCCAACAGGAGCTCATTGTAATCAAATCTCTCTTTTCTACGTCACATCAAATGAAAACCATGTGAGGTTCGTAGACTGAGCTGCTGTTTGTCTTTGGCAGCCGGCTGAGTGGCTACGCTTCGTCCTACAGGGATGTCGGCATGCGCCCAGCCTCCCCAACCCGGTGGAGGGAAATCCTGTAAAGGTTAGTCCCAGAACACGCTTGCACTGGCCAGAAAGACCCAACCATAAGGAAGCATCCCAAACGCCTCACTACTCGTTCCTCTCCTTCTGCCCCTGTTCACAATCACCATCGTCGCCGTCCTCTCCGTGTTCGCACGGGATTGAGATTGGATTAAAACAGCGGCGTCACCGCGATCCTGCTGAACGAGGATTATCCGGACCTCAGCCGGACCGCAGCACCTCCAGATCCTGCTCTGCTTCTATGGCAACCAGCCGATCTGTGATGGAAAACCGCCGGAGTTTGCAGACTCCCGTCCCGTCACATCCTCCCCGGTCAAGGGAGACGGAGGAGGAGACGGGAGGGAAGGAAAGGTGGCCGGGTTGGGGGAGGGGCAAAGAGCTGTTTATCTGGAACTGCTGTGCCCCTTACTCTTCCTCCTCCCCTCTTCCTCCCTGTCTTCAACTCTTCCAGCTGTCCCTCTCTTTGTCTTCTTACTCTCTCTGTCCAAATCAGCTCAGAGGACAAGCGTGTGGCCAGCTGCCTGATGTCACATAAAACACACACCAACACGCATCCTTGTACTTCTATAAAATGTCTGGATTATGCCTAACCATCACTAACCTTAACCTTAACCAAAACCTAACTCACATCACATCTCTGAACCTGACCAGAGGAACTGCAAAAAGAAAAAGTGAGGATCAGTAAAACAAACAAATAAATAAATACTGTGAAACTGGTGCTTTATATGTAGCATATACAACTACACACCTACACACACACACACACAGTATCACAGAGACTTTGACTTCCATTCATTTCTAGAGCCTAACTTTTAGCCTGGCCCTAATGATCACCATTACCAGTACATGCCAAACACTAAACCTAACCTCAATGGACACTTTACTCCTAAACCCTGAGCCCCAAAACAGCACTACTTCTTTTGGAGTCTGGGCTTTTGGTCCGCATGACTCGATATGCGTCAGGAAAAAGGACCTCACAATGTGTCAAACACAAAAACACACACACACACTTAAGAGGATCCATATTGTGAACGAGCGAAAGGGCAGAATGAACTCAAGATGATGAGGAAGATGAGATTATCGGCCAATCTCCTTATCAGCATCCTACTAAAAGAACACACACACACACACACATTAATACTTTGTTTACTTCCCAACAGAAGCCTAAACTGAACAGTATGGATCCTTTTATCAGTCCGGTGGCACCAGTTCCACATCAAGCTTCCATAAAGACAAAAATATTCCTACAGTCATGTTAAAAAATTAACTGCTGCTGCAGTCAGTTCTTAATTGTTTCCAATATAGAACACAGCTAAAAAAAATAAAATAAAACAAACAAAAAAAGGTTTTTAACCCAACCATAGAAAAACTAACATTGTAACTCAACTGTTGCTCAATATTATTCCATATCGCATGCTTTCCTAAGATTGTGCAGATCTACTTTCAACTTTACTGTGAAAGTTGAAAGCAACATGCTGCTGTGATAGAGCTATATTTTTTATTTGTATTTATTTATTTTATTTCAAACAGG
>CAEGAF010158420.1:0-14187 GCA_903067075.1 Micropoecilia bifurca
TATGTTATCAGTCTGTTAAAGATAGTATTATTGATAGCAGTTCAATTTGCACAATGCCTGTTTTGTTTAGTTTTCTTGGAAAAAGTTATTAAAAACAAGTTTTTGTCTAAATTAAGCTGAATTCATGGCTCCTTTTTCCACATAATGTAACAGTAGTGTTTATGATAAAAAATAAATAAATAACAGTTATGTGATTGGTATCGGTGATCGGTATCGCCGATCATCCCTAAGGGGTGATCGGTATTGGCAGGAAAAAACCTGATCAGCGAATAGTGTTAGTTACCAAACACTATTCGCTAAAGTGTTTGGTAACTAAACACTTTAGCGAATAGGTTTCTTGTAATGGGGCAGTTAGCTGTGGAATAATGCTGGAGATAAGCAATGATAACACAGAATCCAAAGAAACAGCCAGAAAACGTTATGAGACTGACTGCCATCAACAGCAAAATCCGATGCTTTCAACACAGTTTCTTTTCGCTTCACTTAAATACTTCAGCTCCTTCTTGAAACAGCAATACATCTAATATGTCAACACTTCTGGGAGTCACTACACAAAATCAGGTGAAAACATGAACCTTTTAGAAATCAGAACTTAGAAACTTTAGAATCCACAACAAAAGTGAAGCCACTTTTAGGGTCCTTTGTTGTATTTTATTGTTAAAGTCAACAGGCCATGCAAACTCAGATTTATCATTTTTATTAAAAAATGTCAGAGAAATATTCTTTAAGACACATGCATAGCTTGGAGATCATCTGCTTCAATATGATGGCAAATAAGATCTGAACCTATTGTGTGATGAATAAAATGTATTTCACCACTAACGTGTTCATAATGCAGCACAAATATACTTCTTATGCTTTTAGACTATTAGTTGAATGCTTTTAAGACAGATTAGCCTCTGGCAATCAGTCAACAATGGCATAGTTTTAATTCCACCAAAAACACTTACAATGACCAAGTTTGAGAAGATCTTTAGAAACAGCACTTTATTCTGTCATGTCTTTTTATATTTTCAAGTTAAGTGAGTCAACTTAATTATTATTTGTTTTAAAAAATTTGTTGGAATAAACATAAAATCAAACCAGAATTGTCTTTTAAAATCTCAGACTAGTTTCTGTCTTTTTATTTAGTGGATTATGGTTTCCAAAAGAGACCCAACATAATCATGCATGCTTTTCTTTTTCAGTGTTAGCACAAGTTTACCTGTTTTCGCGTGCGGGTTTTGCCTGTCCTCAGCTTGATGTATCTTGCTATCAGTTCATTTCGACCTGTAACAAAAAAGCAGAAAGAAAAGCTATGAAAGGCAGTTACACAAACATTACATTGTACATCCCCAATTGGACACTTGGTGGCAGTGTTCTCTTTTGAGTCATTGCCTCAGAGTTCATCAACACAAAGATTCACAATACCTCCATTGTTTCCTGTTACATGTTTCTGACAGCAGAAATAGGAAGGTTAAATTGTTTTGCCTTTACGTTTTGATTTGCTTGTTTAACAATCCATAATATGTCTTCCCATTGCCATGGAGTATAATTACAAACATAACCAGGTTTTTCAAGACATAACATCTCCACTCAAAATTCTGCCCAACAGCTTGTGCAGATCATAGCCGCTTATGCTAGGTTGTACTTTTGTTAATGTGCAACGCCTTTACATTTAACTTTTGTTTTTATCAGGTAAAAATTCACCCTGATGCATGAGACGCACAAACAAGCTGCATAACTTGGAGCTTTATAGGAACCCGGGTGCATAGGGGTTTTTGAGTTTTCTTCTCTGCCAAGTCACGCTTATTGGGTTTCTGTGGAAATGGGGCTGAAATGAGAGGTAGAACCACCATATCATTAAAATAATGCTTCCAAATTTGCTGACAGAAAATTATGCTGACAAAACTGGTCAAGACGTGCCTTTTTAAACCCAAGGAGTTTAACAACTCCCCAGATGCATAATGACAGGAGAAACAAGTCTTGTAGTTGGCCTCCAGAAGGCACTGGTTATTGCAATTACCATAAAAGTACCGCAGGCCATCTTCAACAGGCCTTCAGCACTCATCGTACTAACCAACCAGTCAGTCCGGCAGTCAGCCAGCAGAGCAGAGCTGCGCCGTCTGCCGATACTGAGGGAGCACCTCCCCTTTTGCCCCAGGCCAAGGATGGACACACCCGCTCCAGCGCCTCCACATTCCTAACATTCCTGTAAGCCTGTCACATCTGTGCTGGCCAGTCTGATTGGGCCTACAAACACAGAGCTTGGCTGAGTGCACACATGCTCAAATGAACTTCCAGCTTTTGGAGAAACAGGGGTTAGAGCCGGGGTGAAGGCCATCAGGCTCGGGTATGGGGATGGGGGATGATCGCTTATAAAGGGGCAAAAAGGGCAGCTGAAAAGGGCAGGGGCTCTTGGAGAAAACACAAAGCCATAACTGTCTCTGCCAACAACTGCTACCTGGCAGCGAGGCAGCCGCTTTTCCCAAAACAACACCACCGTGTGACCCCACAGCTAACGGACAACAGCACCTGCTGCAGACCGTCCTGGTGGAGGATGGCAGGGAAAGAATAACGCCCGCTCAACCCCCACCCAACTGTCACTCTCTTCAGCTGGAGGGGGAAGGAGAGTGAACGTTGCATCACTGAGGTGGAAATAATTTCACTAAAATGTCACAGCAAATTACTCAATGAGGTATAAGTGAAATAATTAAAGGTACACATTTTTCTCCAAAACGTGAGCCAGATTTAAAACAAATGAAGTAAATTTTCGGTTCATCGCTGAGTCAAATTGGCTTCCTTGCAATTACAGTCATTCTAGAAATTTTTTTTATAAAGGTCCGGGGCAGATCTAGAAAACATTGGGCCCCTAGGCTAAAGTCAGCATAGTGCCATGCAGATATTACTAAGGACTGATAGTTAGGTACACAGTAGTACTTATTGACCCTTTGCAAGTGACATCACACTCTTCAAAATCAGCTCACACCCCCTTGACATATGTCAAAACAACCTATATGTGCACATTAACTCCTGTGACAGACAGTTGGTAGCCTAAATTAGCTTTTCATTGGCGGCAGAGACAAGAATGCAAACAAAACTTGTCATTTTATTGTAAACCTTTTGATGAGGAAGATGATGCCGATGATTAGCAGCCGCAAGTCATGAATATGTACTATCAGCCCTAGGTGTGTTCACGGATTTGAAGCAACTATGTTTTACAAGGTAAAAAGATGAATGTTCGTGTACTTCATTAATAATCTAAATGAGCAAGATGCAATCAACTGCAAAATGAAAAAGATACCTGTGTAATTATTAGTAACCATGAAGAAAATGCTCCACCATTGTATAGTCTGCCATGTTCAAAATAACTGGTAAGCAACTTTTGAACACTTTTAACTCCGCTCTGGTCTAAAAGGTGTCCTTCTTTCACACACAAATCAGCTTGACTTCAAGTAGAAGCCATGGCAACATTGCCAAAAACAACTTGGAAAAACAATCACTGTCCAATACTAGACCATCTGCTATAGTGCCTCAACTTGATTACGTGACGTAGTTGAAAACGGTCAACAGGGCTTCACCACAAGAAAACACAATATTTCCAAACTGTATTAGAGTTTATGAAATGGAAATAATTCTGTAAATGTCTTCATCTATTCAAAATAATGCTGCTAGTAACTACAACAGGTCTGTGTGGAGACATGATCTCCTTATTGTAGTACAAAAAAACCCAAAACAGCCGTGAAGCACATAGCTAAATTCTACTGTTGTTACTTTAGGTTGGCAGTGGGAGTGTAACCATCAATTCAAATAGTTGGATGTTAGTAGTTAATTTGAAAATCCATGAACTTTAAACTCATCATCGGATATAAATGGACAGAACCTATAAAGCATGTTTTCAGTCAGCTTGACTGATCAAAGCCACTTTCACCGTCTTGCTCTCACCAGTACACCGATTATCAGACAAATTGTGGTTTAGTGCTTTGCCCATAGAAACGTCGACATGTGAGAAAGCTGGAATCAAACCTACAACCTTCCAATTGGAAGACAATACAATGCTACCCACTGAGTCACAGTCACCCCAGACCTCCACATTTTCCACATGGAACCATTCAAAATAATCATTATCGGGACATTGATTAATTTACTTATAAGACCATGCTTGGGCTGTTTCCTTCCTAAATCTGTAATTTAATCACACAAAGAAGCAATAATTTTTACTCTTTGTTTTCAAATTTTAATTTCTTGCTCTCTGTTCCATTTCCCTGCTCAGAATTGGGAAAATGGAGATTTTGTTTATTCTTCTTTGTCTACATAAATCATGTTGCAAAACACAGGAAATTAACTGAGCTTATTTCATTGAGCACGTTTAAGTACAGACTGAGACTACTAGAGATGATTCCTTAAATTGTGACTGTTTTTAATTATTTGTATGGCATTATGTAGCTAACTGTAGCTTTTCTATCTCTTCGCCGACTCCCTTTAACCTTTGTATGTAGAAATGGGGTCTAACCGACCCCACACACATAAAACCTGTATCATTTGCCATAGATCTCTACGTTTGCCTCAGATCTCGCACGCACAAGGGTTAAAAAGAGGTTTCAATCTCAATGGGACGGTCTTGGTTAAAATAAGGTCAAATATTTAACAAATAAAAAATAAATCACTTGATCATGACTGGAAAATATACCTACTGTAAAACTGGGAAAGCTGTCAGTTGTGACATGTGTCTTCACAATTGATGGTCCGGTAGACTCGGTACAACTGGGGCCCAAAATTGCATTATTTGTTATATTTTCGGCTGGTGTGGTTCGCTTTCACATTCTACTGTGTCAAACAAGCCAAACCCTTTGAAAAACACTGTTACCTCCCTCTCCTGTGATAGCACTGCATTAAGAGCCACTGCAAAAAGTTACATGAAAATCTCTTAAGAAATCATAAATACAACTTTCTCGGCATAAGATTTTAGCAGTTCTACAAACATAAGACCACAAGCCATTTCTCCTGCAGGCATTAGACTTACGTCTTTGCTTTGGTTGCATTTACCCAGAATGCCCTTCTCTATTGTAGCGGTCTACGGTCCGCTTGTGATTCACTTACTGTATACATTTGAACCCGCCACAGTTCAACTTCAACCAAGCCAAGACCTACGTTTTATTGGCATACCAGAGTTAGCTTTTTTGGTCTGCATCAGAGCTTGATTGGGTTTTCGTACCTCCCCAAACAAATCGGACTTTCCAGGCAAACGAACTAGAGTTTGACTAAAACAGTCTAAACACGGCTGGTGTGAATGCACTCTAAGATAATAAGCTACATTTTTAAAGAACCATGATCTGATAACACTGTATCTTAGCAGACTTATGTTCTGAACAACCACCTTCTGAAACACACACAAAGAGAAGCTCTACTTGCAAAGACAACCAAAAATTAAAGAGACAGCTGGATTTAGAAACTCATCTTCCTGCTAATTATGACCTTTGTCTGTTCTTTCTTCATAATGAAGACCCAGCAGAACTGGTTGTGTTGGGTGGCAGTTATCTTTTTTTTTTTAGGCTGATTGCTTCCTTAAACCTTTTACCAGAAATGATTTACAGCACTGTGGGTCTACAGCTGCAGCAGCTGACATCTGTTCAGACTTGACATTGTGGTCTGAAATGGGGGTGGAAAGGGAGGCGGATGGCGTTGGGAGGGTCAGATAGCCAAAAGTCTACACTTCAGGGAACTATAACAGGTGAATATAAACAGACACACACTCATTCACTTGAGTACGTAGCCTCATTGTCCTCAGCTTCTCCAGTATTGCACTTTTCTCTGCAGCAGCACTTTCGAACCTATCATGATTCTCCTGGTGATTGCTCAACAGGCACTCAGATAGCTGCAGGCCGCCATTCTTAACTCCCCTGACAAGACACACCCATCTTTCTCTTTTTTATATGACCACTGGAATTTTCCACTTCCATGCTAAGATAGCGAGCAAAAAGGTAATTTCTATTCAGTCGTCACAACCTTACCTCTCTACAGCTCCATCTCTCCCCAGAACCCTTTCAACTCCCTTATTTTCCTCCCTCCTCCCTTCACATAACATTGAGGTAATCCTAAATTGTTAGCATACTGCTCAGCCATGACTGAAAACATTCCTAACATCTCAGTGAGGGAGCTGACAGGAAACACCAGGCCTGCGTAGTCATCAAACAGCGTGCTCAGGCCCTGCTCCCATATCTGTGCCCATATGTTCTCCCACACCCGTGCAAGCACTGAACTTGTTCTAATTCGGACGTCGAAGGTCAGAACAGACACCGACCATGCTTTGGAACTTTTCTCCATTTCCATACCCAGAGTGCTTTGCAATAGTGACAGCTGCAGGGGTGTGGAAGCAAAGAGGCGTGTGATACACCTGTTGAGACCAGAAAACGCAGGTGAACGGCATGTCAGCACAGCCCCGAAGCAAAACGAGAAGGGCTACATTTTCTTTTCCAGATGCTTCCTTTGAATTCAGCATATCAAAATTGTCAGCTATTCGCTTTACAAATAATCTTAAAGGCTCAATCATCCATTGATTGTTTAGGTTTTAATATTTTGCTCAACAAAAAATTGCTGATGGAAACTGTGTTAATGGTTATGTTCCATTTTGTGAACAAATCCTTGCTAAGCTGGGAGCATACAATATTATCCAAGTATACTTTTTGTTGTCTCCATAGTTCCATGTTATTATTTGTTCTCTACTGGTTTTGTTGCTTTGCATTCCAGTTCTAAATACGTCAAAGGTATTCTATTGGATTGAGGCCTGGAGACATAATAGTCTCAGAGTTTCACTCTTATTTACTTGTTTGGGGCTGTCGTCATGTTATAAAACTCCTCTCAAGCCAAACCTCTTGAGGTGATGTGTCATATTTTGTTTCCTATTTAGGTAAACAAACCGTGTGTTTTTACCTCCCATCTTATATTTGGACAGTCTTATTATGCTATGTTGTTAACAGATCTTCAGTTATAATCTCCCGTGCTTTGCAGAAGCAGCTCGCTGATTCAAAGTTGTGGGGTGTTAAGAGTTCTCATCCAATTAAGCAAAAGCATGATTGTTTTTTTTTCTACCTGGCAGAGAAAGCATGATAAAAAATCTAATAACTGCTTAACAATAACACGGTTGTAGACGACCTACACAGGAGCTTACGTTTACAGTAACAGGTCTATTTGAGCGGTGATTCACATTCTCGGCCTTGATGGTAAGAGAATGTCATTCAATCTTTTGGAAATATCTCCCACTCCAGTTTTAAAGTCATCTCCACCTACACCTTTCACACTCTTGCATCTCAACATCCCAACCATCCCACTCAAATGTGATACCAACAGAATGCTGTAAACAGTGTAATTATTTCTGTTTCTGTTTAATTCTGCAATGAAGCTTTTATTGTTAAAGCAACTAAACCAAAATGCTCTTCCGGTGGTTTGGACACAGAGGTATATATGTGCCAAAACCATTGTAAGAAAAACATTTTTATTCATGTCCTAAAACAGCTTAAATATTTCCTTATGTGAGAGGTTACAGTAGAACATAACTTTTCCTTGAACTCTCTGTAACCCTAAAGTTATCTGAATGAAAATAAATGCCACTGGTCTAGACAGCCTTGTGGAGCACAGATTACACTTGTATAAAACTGTACACTAGCTAATGGAAATTTGCAAAGGTTTCCCACAAAATAATAATAATAAAAAAAAATTCCTGGCAGAAGTAAAGTGGAATTCCCAATGGGAGGGATGACTTGTCTGCTTTTGGAGGCCACTGTGAGTCTGAGACTGCAAGGTAGACAGTATTACATGCTGTGCAATCGTTAACATTCCCCTAACCTAACGTCAGGGCAGCTTTTAGAAATCTGAGGTAATCACCTTGTGAGGGGGCTTCTTCTGGGGCATGCTCTGGCTCTGCCAGTAAAGCCTCAGATGACTTATTGTAAATGGAGAGCGTGTTTAGTGCCCCAGGGAAAAAACAGCCTTTAAAAGGGGTTCTGACAGTTTGTTGCTATGGCAGAAAGTTTGTGCTTAACCTTCTTTCTTGATGATGTTCTCATACCAAACCTTTTGAGACAGCGCACTTTAAAAAACAGGACTGGAACATTATTAAGTTAAAATAAAACATTCTATTTATTTATACTCGCTTCCACGGAAAGGATAAAACGTACTTATTTTAAAATGTCATATGGAAAATTATCCCTCCTCAATGTACAATAATCTTGTTTTATTTTGTTCCAATTTTCTTGAGAACTGAGTTCAGTTTCTCTTGCCAAGGTCAAATCAAATCTACAAACATGTACATCACATACAACAAACACATCTTCTGTGACCTCCACTGTAAAGCAAAGTTTGGGATTTCCAGCATAATGATGCTGGTTCACTTTACATGGTTGTCACCATGCTGACTTATGTTATTTCTGATTTAAGATCAATACACTGGAAGCAACAGCTCTCACATAATCACTCCCATGAGACAACAACAAACCAAAAGCGATAAAACATTTCCGCCACATGGAGAGGCCTCTATGCCTTTCATTTAAATATCATAGGAAGACATTATGCCACAGGACAAAGACACTACAACAAATTTAGCACTGTGGCATAAACACTCTGATCACTAGAAAAGTCAGCCTGCCACAGACTTTTCCTAGATGTCAAAAATTACCCCACACTGGTTCTGCAATAATGATGGGTTATCTCAACAGAGTTATGTAACAGAATGCAGCTAAAGCAAACTGAATACTCTAAAATTTGTTCCTGTAAGAAGTTGAATTTTCAAAATGAATGTTGATTTTGTTTCTTAATTAAAATGCATACTTCTGAAAAGATCTCTAATGGTGTGTGTTACTCTCCAAGCTGTCACAACTGTATTCTTACATACTTTTATAAAATGTTATATACCAAACACATTTTATAAAGCAATAGAGTGTGGATGGCAAAACAAAGTCAACCCAGGCATTTATAGTTTACAATTTAAGCCTTCTGGACTGAGCTGTTCTAATCTTTGTAGAACATTTCTTGAAAGCAAGACATATTCAACTCATTTAGGAGAATACAATCATGAACAAAACTTAGCAGTTTATGTGTTTGCCATGAATGTTTTCTTTTTTATTTAACATGAATGTATTTGTTCCCATTTAAATGCATCATGCTCATTTCAGTGCTACCAAGAAGTTTTTATCCCATTTGGTGCTAAATAAATATGGTAAATAGCATCAATCTGTCTCTGAAGTAAATTGGTCTCAATATTAGCAAATTTCTTATTTCTACAATCCACAAAATATATATCACACTAATATAAGTGAAATAAAATAAGATTGTTGGGAATTATTAACAAATAATGAATCTATTAATCAAAGAAATTCTCTTTGATTCTTTTTGACTGATTCTTCTGTTCATTTTGCCTCGCCTTTGCACCTTAAGTTGAAAAGCTCAGCAGATGACAAACCAAAGCAGCTACACTAGTTGAATAAACTTAGGTATGTCCTTGTCCTTCAGTTTCCAAATCTGTCTGACAAATGAGCGGATAGGATTCCATCTTGGGTGAATCACACCAAAAGAATCTAATCTGACGTCAATTGCCAAAAAGCCTCCCACAAACAAACAATTATCTGCAAACCAAACCAAACTATCTAAAAGTTTATTACCTGAGATTGATTGTTGCAAAAAATAAATAATCTCACAAAGCCTAGACTTTTTGGCTATCAGGGGCAAGAGAAACCGAAAAGGAGGCAGAAGAAAATCATGCCAGTCAACTTTTATTGCTATTCTTTCTTCCAAGTTAAGATGCATATCTAATCAAAGATGTCAGACATAACTTTTATATATATAAGAAAATATTTTTAAATACTTGTTAAGGCTCTCACTATGTCATGAGAGTATAATATGAGACTCATAATCTGTGAGAACTCAATCTCCTCCACCTTCTTCCAGCGCTCCTACTGTCATCTATACAAATGCACTGCTCGTTCAGAAACGACCTATCAGAGCCAGGAGGAGGCCCTTAGCGCTGTCAATTAAACTTCTGTACACACTGCTCACCTCCTCTCCCCCTTGCTCTCTGCTACTACAGCTGGTTCTCCACAATGGAGTCTGCCATGAATGCTCAGACAAGTAAACATGGCCACTGATAACAGCAGATAAACACTTTTCCTGTGATGGCAAGTTGTTTCTCTGCCATCAGCACATGTACCAATATCTTACACTGTCATGACACAGTGGTGGTTTCAACAAGTATGTAAAAAACATATCCTTGTGAAAGTTACAAACTAAAGCTTTAACAATAGAAAATGGGATGAAAATCATTAAAGAGAAGTGTGATTAAATTGCTGCACCTGGATCCTATTGATTCTGCTAGAACATTTGCCAGTATGGCCATCTGGAGGTTTTAAGCTCATCAAGGACTCAACACCTGCAATTTTATGAACATATGGCAGGAAACAACACAACCACATGGATATTTAAATACTTCAACAGCAGAGCATGCCAATGAAATGTTTTTGTTCTTAAGTCTTGGTTCATGCTGTGCTAATTGTCTTCAATATAACCAAGCGATTCAGCATCAAACAGAAGATTTGAACCAGTCACCCACAGGCAATGTTTGCTAGTACTGCAAGTTTAGAGAGAGAGAAAAAAACTGATTGTAGCTGAGTGATAAAAGACAAGTTTGAAGAGAAGGCAGATAAGGAAGAGCCTGAGTGTGAAAACCAGCTCATAAATAAAAACCTTCTGCAAAAACAGACTAATATAAATCCGGCGGTAAGAGGAGCTGAGTCTCTTTCAGGACAGCAATAACCACCTCTGAAAGTGCCAGTGTGACTGGAAGAACCTGCCCGTGGGTCACAGCTCAACAGGTACAGACCTGTTAAACAGAACTACCTGTGGAAAGAAAACACTCACCTCTGGGTTTAAGTTGTGACATGAAAACCGAAAGAGGAAGAAAAATCATTTTCCTATTTGCTTTTAAAGCAGTAGAGTATAAATCTGCCTGTTTTAATCCCAAAATCACTGCAACATATACAGTTTCTCCAATCACTGCATATATGTTGCAGTGATTTATAAGCACTTATTAATAAGTGCTTATTAATAAGCAGTTCTTCTGGGTTTATATCCCTGTAATTGTTGTTTGTGTGCTGCTCTGGCCGTGTACTCACCATACATCTTTCCCTCATCTGACAGAATAATTTTCCTTCTGCCACAGGGAGGGTAGATGGCGAGGGCCTCCTGAAAACTCTGCTCAATATCTGGGCTCCAAACGCCCTCTGCATCTCCGTCCATGGTCTTGTCCTCATTTTCCCCGTCCAGCCCATCTTCTGGGCTACCGTTGGCACTCCACTCGTTGGACGCAATGGTGGCGGCTCCCCCTGGGCCCGACCCTGAGCCCCAAGATCAAAGGATCAGTGGGAAATCTGTGGACCAAAACAGTGCAGAAGTTTTTATCAATCAGCAGTGAAGCGTCAATCACAGTTAAGGTTATTTATAATTTCACAATGCCTAACTCTCATGGACAGCGAGGTTATTACCTTTATTTTTTGAATATGGGATAAAAATGGTTCACACACATTTTGGTTTCCCAAAATTTGTGGATGCATAGGCAGATCCAAGCTGTATTAGGGTTCAAATTTGTAAATCCCAGACATTAAAAACATATCTTTTGTCTGGATAATCTATAGAATTCAACAGAAAATATTTATTGCAAGAGCTGTTAGGAGTAGAAATGCACAATTTACCGTCAAAAACATTCCTTTTTTAACATATCAGCATTGGTCCGATAAATAATGCTGCCAATATTAACAACAGATATTTATTTCCATCTTGTTGGTCATGTGGTACTTTATTGGTCATGTGAAAGTAACAGTGATGCAGTTCAGGATTGTAGGAAATTAAATTAAAGCAGAGAAACAATGGTGAAGTCAGTAACATAAATATCGGACATTTATATAGGGCCAAATTTCATATTGGTTTATCCCTAGTTAGGACAACAACTGACCTTAAGCTACTCTGCCCACTTTTTTTCTTCTGCTTTAACCGTTTTTCTCTAATACCTTGTGTGCCCCATTGACAGATGTAAACAAAATGCAGAAAAAGTAAATCAAATGTTGAAAAATCCATCACATCCATTACATAGGCTCCACTAAACTAATGCTCCAATTTCTTTCCCACCAAATGCTGCTGGATATAATCAGAGCATGTGGAACTATTTCTGGTTAGCATTTTAGAAACATTGCATACGAACCATGTGTTTGGAAAATTATGAGTGACAAATTTAACAACTCCATAAAACAATAATGGGATTTAGGCAACACTGGAAGGAGTCTTGATTAAAGAAAGAATGAGGTCAACAAGAATAACTCATCACAATGAGAAGGGCAAAGCTTTTAAAGTTTGGCTGAGCACTGGCAGAACATCCAAGTCTCTTCACTGCTCTTTATGTATGATATCATGTCAGATTATAGAGAAAAGTTACATAAAAAGATTGCTTCAGCTTTTCAATAGCCAATTTAGCAAAAATCTCATTATTTTTGCCAAAATACTTTGCAATGTGTGACCTACATGGCTTAAGCAAACTGCTAGAACATCAAAACAGTTACGCTTTAAACAAACTCTTTAGTAAAAGAATAATTTTAGAGCTCACTGTTAAGGACAACGGTGCAAAAATTATAATAATTTTGTACAATGATTATCCGCGAAATCCAAATAACTTTGTTTTAAGCGACGCTAAATCATTATTAGATTTACTTATTTTGTAAGACTAGTGACAGCACCAAAGCCGCGGAGAGAATGACTTCAAACAGCACATGACTAAAACTTTCTCGAGAATTGTGTGTCAGATAATTACAAGCCATAGTTTCTTTCTTTAAGACACTCAACCAGTTAGGCAACTAAATGGAAGTCTGGAAACTCTTTTACTGTTTGAGCTGGACGAGGAAGTTTCATGACTACATGAACACACTGATCCGAGATAACCAGCAAGCAAACAAGTTAGAAGTTACTATGGATATTTTTTTGGTTACTGTTCTAGCAAATTGATCTCCAAAGCAAATACTTCTTAGATACTCTGTAAGTACATTAGTCACTGGAATCTGTCGGCTCCTTTGATGCTCCTTTTCCCTCAATAATGTTTTCACTATAAAAATACAAAGGAGACAGAGCTGTGAGAATTCATGTAAAGCACAAGGATAACACTATTTTCCACAGTCATGTCACTATCACTATAATTTAATTCGATTTCTCTCGAATGCTTAGATGAATTCAAGATATTTCATAAAACAAAGTTTAAAGACCCCAATAATCAGCATTGGTTTCTGAGAATGCTTGTGGTTTGGGAACTGTTTCCCAATGTGGTTGGATTATAGCTGACTGCAGGAAAAGATCTTAAGTATTTTTCAAGCTGTCTTTTCGACATTGTATTGTTTCAGTAATAAAAGTCAATGAGGTAATGATCCTCCCAGGATGGTTCTCTTTCTGTTTTAACATTTCACCAGACACTGACAAATGTGAAGTAAAATGGATAAATACAGGGGTATGAAATGTTTTAACCAAATATATGACCGTTTTGAGTTTACAAGACAAGACTAAGGAAGCTATGATGATTTCAAAGTATTTAGCATGATTGCCATATTTTTTATGTATATTAAAGATTGTGAGGTGATGTGACAGTAAGTGAGGTTTGGAAAACCATTTTTTACCCGTTTTACTTTATTGAAACAGTAACAAATCACAGATACAACCGTTTTGCTCCAAATTTTGTTTAAATTGAACTTGGCAGCAATACAAATAAAAAACACATCTATACATATATTTTCTGCAAAAGAAATTAAAATAGTTAAAAAAAATAGAGATTAATATGCTAAAACATTACTAAGTCTAGCACATTTCACTCCCACATTAAAATGGCTACACGTTTTCAAGTTTTTCTGGAGATGACATTATGCAAGTCTTAGTTCAATATAAGCCCTCCTTGGGCTGCCACCTTATCGTGGTGGAGGGGTTTGTGTGTCCCAATGATCCTAGGAGCTATGCTGTCTGGGGCTTTATGCCCCTGGTAGGGTCACCCAAGGCAGACAGGTCCTAGGTGAGGAACCAGACAAAGCGCAGCCTGAAGACCCTTTATGATGGACACAAACTTTGGATCTGGCGTTCCCTCGCCCGGACGCGGGTCACCGGGGCCCCACTCTGGAGCCAGGCCTGGAGGTGGGGCAC
>CAEGAF010158434.1:0-19099 GCA_903067075.1 Micropoecilia bifurca
AGTTTGGACTGTTTCAACTAAAAGAAACATGTTTTCTCTCCACTTCTTTGGTTCATTTTGTCCAGCTGTCCACTTTCAGTCTGTGTCCAACCAGAGCAGGTATTGTGTAGTTGGAGCTTTTAATCAGTTTTCAGTTAAATTAATTCAATCCAACTTTATAAAGGTCACAAAATGTCACCAAAATCACTCTGTCCCTCTAAAATCTTTCAGAAAATTGCAAAAGTGTATTGAATTGTACCGTTTGCTGAATATCACAATATATATTATATTGTGGGCAGAATATTGTATATCGTATTGTATCGTGAGATTATTGTATCACTACAGCCGTAGTTAACTGGAGTAAACAAAGTCAACAAAAGACCCTTTGCAGAAAGAACATCTTCAGAGTAGTAATTAAAGCCAAAACTGTACAAAATATATACATTTTCCATTAAAAAGTAGCAGGAGTTCTTTTAGGAGTGAAAGTTCAAATCCGGCTTGTAATCACAAACCTAACATAAAGAACACGTCATCTTTCTTTTACTCTATATACTGTGAGTAGATGAACCCAGTATTTGACTGCGGCTCCTTTTGCATGAACTATTGTAGTCGAACTTGATCAAACCCGGAGGATAAAACCAGCAGAGGACATGGAGTGGTGGAAACTTTAACCTGGACTTCAAGCCGTTTGGATTGATTTCTGAATTTATTTCCATCTGAAAATAAAACTAAACTAGTTCTGTATAAATCGGTGTGTGGTTGTTCTTGAGGCTCCGACACGCCTTGTGCATCTCCAAACTCAATGCTGCTTGAGCACATTGTTCTTCCACTAAACTTTCCTTTAATGTGTGGATAGAAAACGAGAGAAGGCAACTGGGAGGCGACAATGACTGTCTACTGTTCATCTGTCTAAGCAATGGTTGAGTAAGGCCCAACATTTCTTAATGAATCGTATTAATAGTCAATAAATTAACTGTTTGGTGATATTCTCACCTCATACAGGCTTTAACATACAGGAATATTTGGTCTTCTTAATCTGAGTACCTTAATATCATATCATAATTAACAGACTTTACATTAATAGCCAGGATTGACAATATTCTAATAGCCCAGGATGATGTTTCCTGTTACCATACATAGCCTGGATATTATAAGCCAGCCAGGTGAGCAGTGAATGACGTAACCTGCCCATTTTGATGCTTATGAATCAGCTGACAGGTCGGTTTACTTTAAATCTAACATATAACATTTACATCCAGTCAAAGCTCAACACGTGGTGTCATCGATACCTGAAGAGCTTCTATTCCACCATAACACAGGCAGTTAGCAAGCTAAAGTGTTTTAATTTAGCACGGAGTTCATTCAGGAACTCGAAGCCAACATTGACATAAACACCCAAAATGTATATTTATTGAGTTTTTGCTAAGCTAAAATCTCCTCTTTAAACAACTTTGAGAGCCTGTTTCAGTGAACCGATAAGCCGAGCGGTGAATCTCACCAGAAGCGGCTCCACAATCAGCCTCCCGGCCTCCCGCGCTTCACTCTGCGGCTGCTTTCAGAGGCTAAACACCGGACATGTTTCAGAGATTACCACGGGCAGCTAACGATCCACTGGATCAAACTAAATCTTCCACAACTCCAAAAGATCTGTCAACAACCGCTGTACGGGGCGCTATTAATGTAGCGTGTCAAATACACGGAAATACAACTAACATTTCCGGTTGAACTTTAAAAAATAAAAGCCGTTTAGTAATATTAGCAACGCCAACATTTCAAATCGGTGTTAAAAAGCACTTTAATTTAAATAATTACTATTGATATATAAATATGTGCCAAAAAGGGATTACTAAGTGCCAAAATAAGAATTTTGTGAACACATGACGAGATTTAATTTTGAACGTTTGACAGTTATACCGGAAAACACACTACATTTCCGTAAACTTTGCCACCAGTAGTAAAGAAATGTCGCGAAGAATCAGAAACGTTCTAGATGGACATCGTGCGCATGCGTGATCCCGCTGTAAACGTTTTTATGCATTAAATCAATAAAACTCGCTCATATCGTATTTCTTTAATTGTTTCCACAAACAGACTGGTTCACTGTATGTCGTCTGGGCCCCAAAAATATCTCTGAGTTGTTAAAGTTAGATACTGACAATAATAAAATAAGATAAAACAAAAGCAACAATCTGAAACCAAAAGCGATATTGTTGAATTGTAGTGCGCAATCGGGCTCACACAATAAAGCAAAGTTCAGTTTTAACAAAACATTTACTCAATTTCAATATTTGAAAACTCTAGTCATTACATGTAGTACAAAATAAAAGTAATATATTAAAAATGCATAAATGTGTTAATATGAGATGTAAAACATTCTAAAACTAGGTTTTCTTGGATTTATTTAAACAGATTAAATATATTGTTGTTTTTTTTTGTCTTCTTTTGATATGACGTTATGGTACAAAGCGTCTTATGGAAGAATCTGGAAATGATCTGTTGGATCTAGTTTCTGTTTTTCAAACCTGATGAGTCAGCTCGCCTTGTTTCAGGGCTGTGGAGCATCTGGCGCCCTCTGGCGGTAATCAAATCAGGAATGAAACCAGAACAAACTGTTCACACTAGTTTGAACGTTTCCACAGAGGTATTAGAAATACTCACATCTGTACTTCTCCCAAAGAAGAAGTACAGATAAAGGTATGAGAAAATGTTCTAGTAAAAGTAAAAGTGCAGGTTGAACTGTTGAGTCAATCAGTCAAGTATATTTATATTGCAGATTTCAGGACATTCCCTGCTGTATTGTTTTACTAAAGTAAAAGTAAAAAAGCACAAGTTTTGAAATGTACTTTAAAAAAACAGTAAATTGAAAATGTCATCTTCAAGACTACAAAATGACATTTGATAAGTCTAAAATACTTATTTTCTATTACTATTCTAGTAATAGAATAGTAAAAGAAAGCTTTATTGTGCATTTTTAAATAAGCAATTTATTAATATACTTATATTATTTTAACATGCATCAAAATATCCAGAATCTATGGAGAGTGAAGAATTGTAATACATTTATGACACATTTTAAAAACGATTTAATAAGTTCAGTTCCAGGACTGGAGCAACAGTTTAGTATTAAGCTTTGAAAATGCACATTTTCTGAGAACAAGCTGTAGGGACAAATATATAATTGTTAAAGTAGTTTGTACTGAAGGAGACCCAGCAGACGCTGCACAGTGTTGCAGTTGGTCCCTGCGACAGACAGGTGACCCGCCATTAGCTGGAGAGGCACCTGCACCTCCTGACCCCATTAAGGGACAGGGGGGTAAAGGAAATGGATGGATGGATGGATGGATGGATGGATGGATGGATGGATGGACTGCTTGGAGTCATTACTTACAGCAGTCATTACTTACCAGCAGGGGGCGACAACAAGTCGCTTGTGTTACGGTGGCCGACACGTGCAAATGCGCAACAACAGAGAAAACATGCAAACAAAAAAGAGACATGTGCACAAATGAAATGCAGCAAACAAAAAAGAGACACAAACAAAAAGCAAATGAAAATGAAATGCAGCCAATTAATTCAGATTATTTAATGTCAGTCTGTAAGATTGGAAGAAACCAAAATAATCAGAACTGATAAAAGGCAGCTATTTAATCAGTTAAATCAGACCTGCCTGTTAACTGATTAAAAGGCAGGTCTTCCTTCACCATTACCTAACACCAGAGCGCCACCTTGAGGCCTCTGTCCAGATTGTTTCTTGTTTTATTTCCCCGCTCCATGTGCTGCCACCGTATTGTGGTGGAGAGGTTTGAGGGTCCCAGAGATCCTGGGAGCCGTTGGAGGCTTCATGCCTCAGGTTGGGTCGGTCCGCCTGAGCAAACGGCTCCTAGTGAGGGATTGGACCAAGAGACCGACTAGAACTGTGTTTTATCAGCCTGTCAGGCCACCAGGCTTTATTTATGACACTGAGGTGGAGAAGTAAGTGGCTATTTAAAGAGCTATGATATGATCTGAATATGGTGGTGGAGTTTTGTGGGGGGAGGTGAGTGTAGATTCTGAGATCAGCAGGTGATAGTGCTTGTTGGCATTCGTTTCTTTTTCTGCATGGAGGCAGAGAACTGAAAACTGGTTTCTTGAAAATGTAGAAATGAGGAAGCAAAAGCCTGATTATCACTCCTGGAGCAAAACAATCTGGTATCTTCCTCAGAGGACCTAATGTTTGCAGCACATTCTGAAGTGCTTTATATTATTTAAAAAAATCAGACACAATAAATAAACAAAAACATGACATTCCAGTGGCAAAATAAAGTCATGAAAAGTTGTAATGGAGAGTGGAATTAAGAGATTTTCCATGACAGCTCCAAACTAATCATTTTTAGCCTTAAAATATTTTTTTGGACTGAAATCGACATGTGAAGACAATGTTGAAAAAGTCAATGTGACTAAAGATAATGGCTGAGAAATGAATAATTTAATCCTGGAAATGTCCCTCAGGTGACAGAAGGCCGACTTTGTAACTGTCTTTATGTGACTCTGTATTTTTACCTCTTCATCTGTGGCTGTTCCTTCTTATACTTGGCGTTTTCTGTTTCACCAAGCAGTTTGGGGTTTTTGCATGCTTTAATGTCTGCGGTTTGCACTGGATTGGCATTTGTAAATCCAGTTTGTTTGGGAAACTCTGATTTCTGTTGCTCTACATTGCTCTTTCTTTTGTGTGATCCAAGTCCTGCTGACCGGCTGACCCTGTGTGACCGCATTCAGCATACGGCGGTGCAGAAACCCATATTCAGCATTTCTGTGGCGGTTTTTTATGTGTATTTTCCCACTAAGTTTCCCTTGTTGCAAAACAGTTTTCCTCCCGGGCTGGTTGAGTTTGTCTAGGGTCAAAAGAGGGTTTATGTGAGTTAATCTGGCACATTTTAAATTATAGATTAACAAGCAGTCGGTGTATTAAAGGTCTCACCAGGTGAGGATTCAGAGTGAAAAATTTACTTCAGATCATAAATAAAAATCTGATCTAACATGATGGAGGAAATTTCCTCAAGCTCTTGTTTTATTGTGATTTTATGAAACAAAGTAGTAAATAAAGTGGATGACACTTTTTAAGATATTCCACAATGAGATCTGAAAAGTGAGGCATGAATTTTTTTTCGTCCTTTGTCACTCAGACACCCCTAAAAAAAGTATAAATGTGTACATGCAAAATTATTTGGCTGCCAGAAAATGAACATTGCATGTCACTCCCATGGTGAAACATGGTGTTGGCAGCATCATGCTGTGGGAATAATTGCACCAGCATGATGTCACCAGCAGGGACAAGGAAGCTTGTCAGAGTTGATTGGCAGATGGTTGGAGGTAAACAGGACAGTAATGGAAGAATTACCTGAGACTCAGTCAGGTTCAGCTTCCAGCAGGGCAACAAAGCCTCAAGGAGACTGTTTTCATCAAATAATATTCATGTGCTAGAGTGGCCCAGTCAAAGTACAGACCTGAATGCAATCATAAAAGACTTGAAACCTGGTATTCACAGATCCAATCTGGCATAGTCTGAGATGAAAAATGAACAAGAGCTTCAATTTTTAAAGACATGAAACTGATTCTCTCCAGAAGACAAAATCTGTAAATACATCAAAATGTGGTGAAAGATTGAAAACATCAATCATTTTTCTTCTACGTCACCATTATGCACTGGTCTGTTACATAAAATTAGAAAAGAAAAGGTTAATGTAGTTCTTATATTGTAACCTGAAAAAATGTGGACAAATTCATGTGTTGTGAATAAAGTAAGAACCAGAAGTGCTCAGTTTGTCAGATTCACTCTGAGTGGCTCTTCTGTTGGTGTGTGAGATCGTCTCTCTGGATTTACACAAACCTGACTCAAATTAAAGCTTTCAACACTTTTGTAATTTTTGGTCAATATTTCTATGGAATTATAATGTATTTTTTTTTAACTTTTTGTCTTTATAGCTGTTTTTTAGTTTACTGTTTTTGTATTTTCACTCAAATTGGGTGCATAAACATCCTGAAGCTATTAAAAATCAATTATAACCCATATGTAATGTATTTATCATTCTTGATGCAGAAAATAAACAAAACAGAAAAAAATGATTCCAAAAATTAAATACATTTCTTGTAAAAAGACACAAATCATTTATTACATTTCAGCTCTACAAAATCCCCTTTTCTTCAGAAATGGGCCTGTTTAACTGCTCAGCAGGAAATAATTGTTGTTTTTCATTTTCTAAAAGTGTTCAATGACTAATGTAAAGTTAAGGGTAAAAATGTTTTCCTCATAGCTGCAGCTGGTTGAGTCCAAGGAAAACAGTGAAGAGAAGCAGAGCCAATATTTATATTCTCACGGTGCAAAAAATAAATGAGGCTTTTAAAAACATGATGAAGGTTAAAGACTCCAGAAAGTCACATTGACAAATCTCTCAAGTATTTAGTGATGCGCAGATGAGGGTGGAGGTGATTGTCATGTTTTCCCAGTGTGTCGGTTCCTGGTGATTACAGGCTGCAGTGACTGTCAGCTTTCTTCCCCTCCAGCGGCGCCATTTACGCAAACACTTTACGTAACAAACAATTCAAACTGTTTATTGTTAAGACTCAGTATCAGGCGCCTTCCTGGCGATGCGGCTCATCCCGTTCTGCAGGTTCTACCAGGGAGTTTTTACGCACAGCGGCCTGCTGGGTGGCAGCAGCCGAGTTTATAAAGGTCAAACTGAGACACGGCTGACAAACAGGAGCTTGAGAAGCAAACATGTTGGAGCTGATTGGAGTAAGTAAAGGTTCAAAGTGTTTCTGTGTTTCTGACAATGGTAGCTCTGGTATTGACGGGTTTGTTTCTTTCGTTCAGATCGTTGCCGGATTACTCCTTGTTGTAATTTGCTTTTCTAAAGGCCTGAAAGATGTGAGTAACCTTTTTATATTTTTGAAAATGTAACAAAACCTGCTTATCTGACATGATTATTGCTGTTTACAGGCAAAAAAGGCTCAAAAGTCCCAAATTTCTGAATCCTCTTCCAGCAGCAAACTGGTGAGTTTTTTTTTTTTTCCAGCTGCAGCCGTTTTATTTAGATCACAAGCGATCAAACATTTGATTCATGACTCGTTAACAGAATGACCTGAGTGAGGAAGATGTGCATTTACTGGCGAAGATCCTTTCTCTTGGGCTGGTGGACGCCGATCCAAACTACCTGCAACACCTGAAAGGCTTCAGGGATCTGAGAGGAGGGTGAAGAAAGAGACACTAATGGACTCAGAACCAACGATGTTCCCGGGAATATCTGGAACCAGCATCGTAGACTGGACTTGTTTTCTCACAAGATGCTCCACAACCAGCAGACTATTAGGCACATTATTCAGGTTAAACTGGACCCAGACGCGGTTCTCCCTCCGCAGAAAGTCTGGAACAAGTTAAACACAACAACCAGCTGGACTGTAGCGTGTGGAAGCTGATTTATTTTGCTGCTTGGATGCCTGTCATGCAATATTTCCGTATTTTTGTTTTGAGCTGGAAACAATAATTGTAGTTTAAAAGGTTAGCGCTGTCTCAGAAATGCTTAATCACTCCGCCTTGTCCTTTCCTGGAATGAAGAAAACAAAAGAGGAGCCTTACAAAGGACAAGCCGACACAAAGAGGCTAAACGCCATGAATATAAGCAACACGTCTCACTCCAGATGTGACTGTTGAGCCGGTCGCCGAGCAGGTAGAGCAGCGTCACCACCGCCATGTTGAAGAGGAAGAAGCCCAGCAGGCCAGCGGCGCTGAAGTGTCCGAGGAGAGGATAGACCCAAACGCCCACCGTCAGATAAACCCACACGATCCTGAGAACCGACAAGCACAGGGGGAATAAAATCACTTTAAGGTTGATTTGTGATCTTGATCAATCTTATGCAAATGTTTACTGGTACAGTTGATCCCTTCTTACAAAATCTGCAGTTTAATAATAAAAAAAATGATCTGCATCAAGCCGTGTGGTTCTGGTTTGTCCACTGAAACACGGAGGAAGATGTGTTGCGTTTTATGAGGCAGAACTATGAGAGGGTTAAAAAGAAGCGTTTGTCCTGCTGATGGTTCAAACACTGATGCTTTTCTTCCACATTAAGATTTGAACCAAGGCTGATTTTTTTAAAGCTTGCATGATTTGGGCCTGAAGCGATTAATCAGATTAATCGTGATGGATTGATTTTGTAAATATCCACTAACAGGTTCTAAAAAAGCAGTTTGTTGAAAGAACAACACAGTCAGAAACTGTACAGAAAATACATAAATTATGCATTTAGATTAAATGCATAATTTATGTATTTTCTGTAAATATGTTCTACTCAGAACTCATGTTCAGTTTTAGCTTCTCCTGCTCCTCCAGTCATGAATCAGTTAATCCAAAAATATAATCACCATATCAGTCATGTGCTGTATTGATGCCACGCCAAGCAGAAGGGCTGAGATGTTCACATGTTGATGTCAGAAGGATTATCCATCCTCACTACAGAAACGCTTTGAGCAAGTCACATTTGAAAGTAAGTTTGAAAGTAAGTGTTATGTCTATGGGTAACATTTTAAATGTTGTGCTGCTGGATGCTCTTGTAAAGGAGATCTTTAATCTGACTGAGGGTTTTTCCTGGTTAATTAAATGAAAATAAACACATTTTTGCATGTATTTGATCTGCTGCATAAGCAGAATATGTAGAACTTAGCAAACTACAATAAGATAGACGCAGAAAATGCAAATGAAGTGAAAGTGTTTGCTGCTCCCGTATAGTTTATTGGTAGTGTTCTGCTTGGCAGGTATTTGCCTCTCAGGAAGCTCAGATTTGCAGTGTGTGAAGCTGTTAAGTTATGATTAATTACCTGATTAAATTACAAGCAAACTCAGTAAACTAGCCTTTGCACACCACACTGATTTCAGATGTTCATTTGTAATGAAAATCCTAGCGATGCAGAGCTTTGTGTTTCTCTACCACATAAAATTCAAACAAAATATAATGTGATTATAACACAAGCGAATCTGAATACCTTTGGGAGGTTCAGTGCAGGTGGAGCAGCATTTTACTGAACGACCTGAAGGTTCGTTTTCCTTTTGATATTTCTGATAGTTCAGGTTTGACTTTTGCTTGTCATTGTTGGGTTGAATCAACACACCAGCCTGCTAGTGTGAACTTTGACCTACTTTAACAAGTCACTTCAAAGTGACTCTTTTCTTTCTTCAACACCTGAACACACAGCATCCATGTTACACACAGTATAATCAGCACAGCTACAATTTGTTTGAGAAAATTATAAATGAGGCCAGAACTAACGGGGATAAATGAACATTTACAGCTTTTGGTGTTACATTTATGGCCATGATTGTTAATAAAACTCTGAATGTGAACCTGTTTTATTCAGTGAAATGATCATTTGTAGTAACAACATTCCTTCAGTGAACGCTTCATTATTTGAAACATCAACATGTGAAACGCTCAGCACTTTCTGCTTGACTTCCTATCACCTCAGTTTTTGGCTCATCTGGTGATTATTTTTTGAGATTTAATGATTAATAACTGCATAGAAAAAGATGCTTAACAGATTGCTTTTCTCCAGAATTTGAACCAAGTGAAGCTAAACTGCCACTTGAACATTTTTACAGACAGAAGGATTTTAACTCTTATTGTAAAATGTATATATTTTTATACAGTTTTGGTTTAATTTCAGCTTTTATTATGTTGTTCTTTCAGCAAATTGCCCTTTTATGAGTCTTTATACTCATTAATAAATTAGTAATTTAGCAGACAATTTTTTCAACAGTTAATTCATTATGATTAATCCGACTGATTGTTTGAGCCCCAGCTTTTTGCCCAGTGATTGATTAGCTTTCAGATATTAATGAATAACATTTATTGATTTATGCTGAAGTCTAAGTGCTGAGTTTTGACTTGACTTTCCTCCAAGATAAAGAGCAGAAAACCAGAACAAAACCAAACTGTGCACCACAGTAACCCCTAGTTTCACATGCAGCCAAACCGGTTTCACTCCAGAACTGTGTTTACACTAACAGCTGATTCAGGACTCACCAGGATAAATAAGCCACGCCCACGACTGACAGCGCTGCCAGCGCCTGCCTCATCTTTGGGTACGTGTGAGGCTGCACCAGCACTTCTCCCAGCAAAACAGGAAGGACCAACGTGTGCTGAGGAAACAGAGGCACAGTGAACACAGCGGGTTTAGGTTAGGAAACCAGACTGAAGGGAAATAAAGCAGAACCGATACCATGGCGTGGTTTATCCAGGGAGGGAAGAAGGCGTCGAGGCTCGCCGGATAGACTAACTCTCTGTCATAGGCAAAGATCGTCCAGAAGAGCACAACCACGAACTGCAGGATCCAGAGGACACAGTTAGTGCAGAGTACTACTTTTTTAACAGGTTTTATTATTTTAGAGTAGTAGAACACATTAAAACACCTTTTTTTGTATGATTTTAACTTATGGAGTTTCCTCCTTGGATTCTTCCTCTCACAATCCAAAAAACATGACGTTAATCCAAATTGCTAATATAAATACTTTTTAAAATTCAAACAAACTATTTCAGATGAGTATTAAATGACGACAGCCCCATATTTAATCCAAATCAAAATGACACAGAGATGTGAAACATCAGGTTCACATTTGGTAACATTTGGAATAAGAGCTTCTCTGTTTGACAGAGAAACTTTCTGTGATTGTGAAATGAAACAGAACATTGTGCTGAGGTCCAAGCAGCTGGATGAAACCTTCAGTAAGAAGATTAAAGTTAACCTTTAAAGGCCAACATGCCCAGATCTGGTTGGCATGCAAACGTTCACCCTGAAGACAGACTGAAAGATGCTGAAGGACGATTCCCACAAACCATAAAATATCATCAGCAGCAGCAGGCTGATGCTGTACTGTTGATTGGAGGTTCAACTTTTTAATGAGTATTAGAATGAGAAGACTTTTGCTTTCTCAGAAGAACTTAAGGTCCTGACTCAATACTGTCAGAGAAAACAGACTAATGTTCAAACTTCTGGAGGAAATGTCCCTTGGTCAGATGAATCTAAAACTGAATAATTGGACACCAGAACCATAGAAAATGCAGGAAAATCCTCTCATTCCAACACTGAAGCACAAAGCAGCTGCAAATCAGAATATGTTTCAGGAATATTTGAGACTCTCTGTCATTGGTCCCAAAAATGTTAAAATGTAGCAGGAAATATATTTATAAACAAACAATTTCAGGTGAGAACTCACATTTATTTCCACTCAACATGAGACAAAAGAGTAAAATATTTTGGTCTTTTACTGAACTGAGTATAAAATATGGGAAGTTATGAGTCATTAACTTCTTGACTGTATATACAGTAGAGTAGGGGTGTCCAAAGTGGCGGCTTGGGGCCATTTCTGGCCCGCCGAAGTATTTTGTGCAGCCAGTCAACCTCAAAAATAGAATATGGAGAAAATCTGGTCTCAAAGCAGAAGGGGTTAATGCAGACGGACCTTTTTTTACTTTGTCACAGATTAACAAAATCTTAAAATAAAAAAATTGGGCACAAAATTATTTACCCATTAATAAAGTTTTTCATTAATTTTAATTATTTTGGAGTAAATAGAACCACAGATATTGAGCTACTTTTACTCAAAAGTAAATCTTCCACCCCTCCTACCACCAACCTCTGAAGAAAACAATCAACCCTAAAAATGTTGAAATTAAGATGCTACAATATAATAATGCAATAATTCAAGAAATTTTACATTGCATTTAATATGATACAGTACAATTTTTACTTTTTTATTGTAAAAAACTTGATTTCTTTTACATTCAACTTGGTAGAAAGTTTGTACACCACTGCTATTATTAGAGGATGGGGTGTGGTAACTTTTTCCTCTGCTAGAAAAAACATGTTTATGAGTAAAACAGGCTATTTTTATTGTTTAAATACAATCTTTGTTTTCCAGAAATCAATACACAAGGTTAGACCTTAAATTCAAATATTAATAAAGAACTGCCTTTTTTAATTATAAAATAGTTTTGTAAATAAATAAGAAAGCTGAATTTAGAGGCAGGATTTTCTCACCATCCCCACAGGGAAGGCAAAGACGGAGAACAGGAGGTCCTTCCATCTGCTTAGCATCCTCTCTGCCTTCTCCCCTGGTTGGAGATCGTTCACCGCTGCCAGGCCGAAGAACGTCATCTGCAATAACTGAGAGAAAACCAGAAAAATGATTCAGATTCACCTGAACGACATGTTGACCACAGTCATCACCGCTGAACGTGCTCACCAGGTTCAGAAAGGTGAGGTACTTCCATGGTCCTCCATAGACGAAGATCCCTGCAGGCAGCTCCTCTCCATCCTTCGCTGCCAGATAATTCACAATGAAAGTGTACCAGCCGAACGCTGAGATGTGGAACGCTGCCCTCAGGGTGGAAGGCATTTTTAAAGCTTATGTTGAACAGAAATAAATTATTAGAAACTCTGGAGAACTAATCTAAACGAGCCCAAGTTTTCCCTTCAGATGTGAGGTATTTCGGGCAGAGCAGGTCTTTATAGATTTGTGTGATTCAGTCCAAGCTTATTAAGATGCTGGTGAGACGCCAAGTGACATTTTTAGACAAGAGGCCCTCTGTTTGTTATGATACGTAACATTTCTTCTTTCACAATCAACCCGCTGAGACATGTGACTGAACGGTGAATTTATTCACTGTGGGAGCCTGTTAATCTGTTTCACAAGAGAAACAGATTAACAGGCTTTTTTTTTTTAGCGTGGACTGGATGTAGGTCATGAAAATATGACTTATGAGAAAAAGACACGGAATGAAGAGATGATCACCCTGAAGTAACTAGTTACATTTAATCCATTGCATTTATTTGAGTAACTTTCTTTGCGGAAAATTAACTTTAATAGTAATTTCACTATGTTTAGTTTAGTTAAAATAAAAATCTGCTACAAAATTATTTAAATACACTAATTTATTTATATTTTTGCACTGCCTTTGGGTTGTTTTACTTGAATAATAAGTTTGTTTAAAGCAAAAATTAACACATTTGCAGTTTTAGTTATAGTTTCATGAGTTTTAATTTGAAAGAAATTGATTTGAAAAATGTTTCCTTTGCTTTATTTTGTAATTTACATCAATTATTTTCATTTTGATTTTTAAAATACCAACATTTCCAAAGCTTTATATTTTGGGCCATCGGATTGTGTAACCTTAAATCTTAAATGGTGGATATTTTGATCTTATATTCTTTGTCTAGTTTCTACTACAGATATCTTAGGACACTTTCCATTAATAAATAATTCCTTAAAACCTTTCTTTAAAGTTTAGTTGGCTCTAGTGGCCTTTATTTGAAAGTTTGACAGGAAGGAGGCTAATGAGAGATGGGGGAAGACATGCTGTATTTCACCTGGCCGGGAATCAAACCTGTGACCATCACCATAAGGACTAAGGCCTCAATACGTGGGTCGTGCTTTGCCCCGCGCCACCACAGCATCCATAATTCCTTAATACTTATTAAGGAAGTAATAGTTCCACTTGTAAAATGGAAAAATAGTGTTGCTACCTTGTTTCTAAGCATAAAATGCAGAGAAACACATTGTTATCAGCATATATTGGTGATATTTTACATATGAGGTCAGTTGTTTTTAAATTTTACCTGGAATACATTTAAGTTTATTTCATTTTTAATTGCAAATCCCAATTTAAAAGTTAACAGGAGCATAGCATGAGAAGCTAACAGCATTTATTAATGTCTGTATCTTCAGTTTGTACTGGACGTTCATTGGACTTTTCTTTTAAAAAGTTCCAAATAAATTAAAGTAAAATGTAACTGAACTCATCATTAGTTCATTTATTTGCATTAGCCATGCCCACCATTTTGGTAACATAAGTTTTAGTTTTCATTGTTTATGAGAGTTGGGGGGTTATGTTTATTTTCCTTTTTCAAAATGGCTGCCATAAGTTTGAAATCAAAGAAAAATAAGCTTATATTTCCCCTTGTGATTTATGGCTGTTTAGCCAAATATTAAAAACTTTTAATCTAAAAACAGTTACTCATCTATTCCACCATTGTCTTTCTGTCATCTAACTATCAGCAGTAAAGGCCCAGTTCTCATGGAGACAGCAAAACCTCCAACATCACCCAGGTAAAGCAGAGTATTTACATTAAACTCTGTGGAAAGATTCATGTGTATCTTGACTTAATTTGCAGTCTACAAAATAAAGAATATTCAACTCTTTAACAAGTGAGTCTGTTTTGTTCACATTAGAAACAGCTGATTAATCTTGGACAGATCTGCTAGTCAACTGAACCCAATGAATGGCAACTTCTCATATATTTAGGAGACCTGATAAAATCAACCAGGTCCCATCGTTTCCTCTTCAGTGTTTAATTTGTGGACAACATTAACATTATAAATATTCTCTATGTGAATATTTAATATTTAATCTGTTCAGTTTATGAAATCGCAAATGCGGGAAACCAATTCCAATAATCTAGTTTTTATTGGGGAATAAAATGCATAAATATTACCCAGTCACTATATAAGCACTACAGAGAAGATTCCTGTTAACGGGCACAAGATCACATTTTTAATATTTTCCAGAGTCAATCTAATCACATAAAGAGCATTTACATTCTTACCAAACAGATTTGAAGTATTTTTCTATTGATTCACAGACATGTGTTGGATAAACAAAGACAAAATAGTTTCTTACCACACAATGGAACATAAATAATCATTTTCAATCTATGAACATTGACCCAATAATTGGTTATGGTGCCAACATTTCAAAGTTCTTCAAAACACCATGCTATAAACCTTCTGTAGAACTTGTCTCAGGTAACTTTGTGGCCATTTGAATATTCCTCTCCTCCCTCATCCTTCTCTTCAATGGAACCGATTCCATCCTCCTCACATTCCTTTTCCAGTGCAGCCATGTCCTTCCTGTCCTCCAGGCTCTCATCCTCACTCCAATGAACACTTGGCGTACATCAGATCATCCATGTGGTGGAGCTGAGCCCATGGTGTTGCTCGACCTTCACTCGGCCCTGTGGACCTTGGCCGTGTCTCCACCAGGAACCACAGATGGTTGTTGATGCCACCTTGAAACCAGCGGGTCCACAAACTGGATGGTGCGCTCGGTTCTGATGTTGGTAACGGCAGCGTCGACTGAGCTTTGGGTGTTTTTTCACTCGATAATCCAGTAGTCCTGCTTCGACCGGAGACCAAACTCGCCATATTTGTTAGATTTTCAGCTGATGCAATTCACTTTCACATTGCACTGTCCAGCGATCCAAACCCTTTGATGGGGGCGCAGCGTCAACGACTGACGGAAAAACTCAGAAGAAAACCAGATCAACTTCCTTCTTCACAAAGTGTAAAAGATATAGAACTGTTGAATTTTAGTGGTTGTAGAATTTTTTTGTCTCTGGCTAAAGACTACAAACCATTTCTCCCTGTGGTGCTAGACTTGTGCATTTATCTTTGCTCCATCTACCCAGAATACCCTGCATTATTGTCCGCTACCTGCTTTTGGAGCGATCTCTGGTCCTCTTGCATCCACATAAGCATTCAAACTGCTCCAGAGTCGACTTTAACCGAACTAAGACTTGGGTGATTGATTAGGTTAAGGGCTTTTTCAGTTTGCATTAGAGTTCGACGACACATTCACACCTCCACAAACCAACTGGACTTGCTAGAGCTTGATTATAGCAGACTAAACATAAACTGAATTGTTTTAAGAACAATGACTGGATCTAATTTTCAGAGCTGGTATGTAGCAGAAACTTAAAATATAAATGATTTATGAGACAGAGGAAAATTTAAAACACTTGAGTCCCAACAAGCCATACAGAAACTACAAATAAAGGAATTTCATAAATACTTTTAGATCAGTCACTATTTACATATTAAAATGATTCTTCTCAATTTCCCAACTTTAGCTGATTAGAAAAGACTCTTCTAGATAGTCTCAAACAAGTTCACTCTGTATCCAATTTTTTTTTTTTGCCAAACTACAACAGTTGAATACAAACTACCATTTCTAATAAAATTATGGGAGAATCAGCTAGCTAAAAATAATAAAACACAGAAATGAGAGGAAATTTTACTTTTGCTCTTAAAACTATCCATAAGTATTTGGATTCAGAGAAATTCAGTGTAATATCTAACAAAATGTCTCTATATTTCTGTACATGTATACAGTGATCCCTCGTTATAACATGGTTCACCTTTCACACTCTCGCTGCTTCGCAGATTTTTTGTTCCGTTTTTTTCACAGTGCATCGTGTTCTGCATCCTGATTGGCTAAACAGTCTCTGGGCTCCTTCTCTACCTGTGTGCCAATAATGTTATGGTATTTCAATATATAGAAGTAATACAGATTGACTATTCAGGAGAAGAAAGCTGAAAACTTTGAATGTCTGATGAAAAAAACTGCAGCCAGAGGCAGCAAAACCCGACCGGAGGCTCGGATGACGAGATCCATCACTCTGCTGTAGATACAGCTGAGAATCTCTGGGCAGGTTGGAAGAGACGCTTTAATGACGCGACTCCGGATCACATTAAGGCCCGATTGATGAACACGCACATCCGCCTGTAACTACTTCACGGATTTCACTGATCGCGGGTTATTTTCGGAACCGTCAAAAACGAGAGATCACTGTAGTAGACACAACTGGAGCCTCACTAAATTACCCAATACATTTGTGGAAATACTAGATATCAGGCTACATTTCTCAGGAAAGTCTAAGATTTAATGTCAGGAGGACATTTTTACAGTAACACGTGGTAGAGTGCTGGGAGTACCGGAAAACTCAGAGGACAATCACCTGAAATATAACACCTAATTAGGACATTGATGTGGATGTATTCGGTATTTACTACATGTCTTAAATCATTTGTATGTGCACTGTACAGGACTGTTTTAACTTTGAAAATGTTCAATAAGTAGAATGTTCAAAATAACGTGAATGATGATGCATAAATATTTCACAGCCAACAGCAGCTGTGCAGTTTGAGTCATCATAACAGAGATATTTTCTCTCCTGTGTGGATTATCATGTGTGTGCTTAAAGTTGATTTATGTCTAAATTTGTATCCACAGATTTCACAACAGAAAGGTTTCTCTCCTGTGTGGATTCTCATATGTATGATTAAGTGTGATTTTCGGCTACATCTGTGTCCACAGACATCACAACAGAAAGGTTTCTCTCCTGTGTGACTTTTCATGTGTCTATTTAAAAGTGTTTTTCGGTTACATCTGTGTCCACAGAGATCACAACAGAAAGGTTTCTGTCCTGTGTGTATTCTCATGTGTGTGTTTAACTGTGATTTATGGAAAAATCTATGTCCACAGAGATCACAGCAGAAAGGTTTCTGTCCCGTGTGGATCACTATGTGTCTGTTTAAATTGGCTTTTTGAAAAAATCTGTGTCCACAGACATCACAACAGAACGGTTTTTGTCCTGTATGGATTCTCATGTGTGTCTTTAAGTATGATTTATAGCTAAATCTGTGTCCACATACATCACAACAGAAAGGCTTCTGTCGCGTGTGAATCTCCATGTGTGAGATTAATTGTGCTTTTTTGCTAAATCTATGTCCACAGATCTCACAACAAAAAGGTTTCTGTCCTGTGTGAATTATCATGTGTCTGGTTAAATATGATTTTTGGCTAAATCTATGTCCACAGATATCACAGCAGAAAGGTTTCTCTCCCGTGTGGATTCTCATGTGCATGATTAAATTAGCTTTTTGGCTAAATTTATGTCCGCAGATATCACAACAGAAAGGTTTATGTCCTGTGTGGATTCTCATGTGCATGATTAAATGTGCTCTTTGGCTAAATTTATGCCCACATATATCACAAGAGAAAGGTTTCTGACCTGTGTGGATTCTCATGTGTGCGGTTAAATATGATTTATCGCTAAATCTACGTCCACAGAGATCACAACAGAAAGGTTTCTGCCCTGTATGGCTTCTCATGTGCCTGCTTAAATTCTGTTTTCTAATAAATGTTTTGCCACAGTTTTCACAGTTAAACTTCTCTCCAGTTTGGACCTTCCTGTGTGAGTCAATATTTTTGTTCTCTGTAGCACATTTCTTAATATCCAACAGGCATGGAGACTCTATTTCTGAATCTGGTTTGTTAGCTTGGTTTCCATCAGACTCAGGAGTTCTGCTCTCCATCCAGTCATTGTCCATGTCCTCAGTTTTCAGTCCGTAGTCCAAGTATTTCATCTCAGAGACGGGGTTATTAACATCATCATCTTCTTCCTCCTTCTTGGTGTCTTCAGACTCTAAGAAGTTGGAATCATCTTCATGATCTTCTGTCTTGATTAAATCTCCGCCATTGTTTTCTTCTGGAAGTTCTCTGGCTTTAATTTGGTCTTGATAAAGCTGTGAGAGCAGAGGGGACTGTTTCTCATCCTCACTCTTTATGGCACTTTCTATCTCCTCCTTCACATTTTGCAGCTCTTCACCCTGACTGATCCAGACTCCTTCCTCTTCCTCCTTTATGTTGTAGAGCTTAAGGTCATACGGGTCCACATTAGGTTTTTTGTCTTCAGGGGCTTCTTCTTTAACCACCAGTATCTGCTTTACATCTGCTGGAAACAATGAAACACATTGTACATTTAGTAAAGTGTCTAAACCAGTGTTTCTCAACCTTCTTTGGGCCAACGCCCCCCAGCCTTTATCCAGGTCCCTCACTGCCCCCCACCAAAGAATTTGTACTGACTATTATTATATTATTAATGTTACTATCACTATTGTAGATGTTTTGATTTTTATGCTTGTTTCTGTATTTTTCATCAAAAATAATTTCCCAGAGAACAAAAAAGTCATGGGAATAGAAATTATCTTCACAGGCGTCTACAAAAAATGCAATGAACATTCAAGTTAAAATTGGTAGAACTAACAGCAGCCAATCAGACTGGAAAAAATATTCTTGTTCTTTGCCATTTTCTAGTTGTTAAATATTCCACAAAATGACCAGATAAAAGTCATTTTAAACTTTGATCTAGTTGCAAAACGATGAGCTCTGCAACCTTAAAACATGGATAGAACTGTAACTACATTAATCATAACTCTTCTTCTCTTCAGTGTTTGTCAGTTTCTGGTGGTGCAGC
>CAEGAF010158451.1:0-14376 GCA_903067075.1 Micropoecilia bifurca
GAACAAGGTGACAGTTGGATGTTACCATACTTGAGGATGAATATCGATTTTTTTCTAGGAAAGAAAATATTGATATAGATCGCGATATTGATATTATTATACAGGCCTAGACCAAACAGCATTAACTTACTGCTGTTAATCAGCTTGGTGTTTTTTTAAGAGCCAGTTTTCAGAAGCAGTAGAGACCTAAATAGAAGGATAAAAACGTGCAAAAAGTGAATTTTTCTCAATAGGTTCCTTTTAAAAAGCAGACAACTGATCACAACATCTCGATGGAACCTTTCAACACATTTAATCATTTATGAATAAATTGAATTTATGCTCCGGAGCAACATTTAGTCCAGAACATGCAGTATTTAGTCCTGTCATGATAAGACACTTTGCTGGATGAGAAATTCTCCTCAAAATTATTGCCATCAATGTTAATATTGCTGTTTCAAATAATAACAAAAACGCTTTCATTACTTAAGAATATTTAGGAAAATATTTTAAAAATCCAGAATAAAAAGCAAAGCAGCAATAATTAAAGTGGAATATCTGTAACCAAAATTACATTTCAGTAAATATTAATGATCCGGCAGAGACAGGGATAACAGGCAAAAGTGGCAGATAGTGCAAACTAACTACTTCATACAACGATTTTCAACAAGCTTCACTGAGAGCATCTCTTTAACAGCTGCTGCTCCAGTGGAAATTACTGAGCTCATTTGAATTTATCATGTGATTAATTGATCTATTGCAGATTGTGACAGACCTAACAATATGCACAGGCTTCCCTTCTGGACCTTAACAGCTTAGACGCCATTTTCCCTGCCATTAATGTGGATGCATACATAATATATAACCTCTTCTCTTCAGCATTGTAAGCTTTCCCAGCTGGCTTGGCGCTTGCAAACGTCCTTGATGCATGGAGAGAGAGAGAAAGACTTTAAATCTGCTGATTTCAGTCAACAACAGAAACTGCCTCATAATGAAAAACAGGAATCGCTTGGCAACTCTGTTGGCCCTGTGGGGGAGCGTTCGCTCTTTTTCAACAGTTTTTAAAGAAAAATGTTGGTCCAGTGACTGGCGGCGTCTTCAGTCGTGTTTGTTTTCTGTAAAGTGACGTCGGCTAACTTATAGGGTAACAGCTTGGTGAGAAAAACCTGCACAGTGTCTGTTTTCCCCTATTTGAGCGTGCGTGTGTGTGCGCGCGTGTGTGTGCGTGGGTGTGTGTGTGTGTGTGTGTGTGTGTGTGTAAGCAGATACAGCATAAGAACGTCAGACCTTGTACTGACGTCAACATGCCCTTCTTGCTGTGTTTGATACCAGCTCTGCTCTTTTACAAACTCAGCAAATCGGTGAAGAGTTAAAGAGAATAAATGAGAGTAAAAACGATTTATTCTCTTTCCACAACTATCTGCTCATGTCAGCAGAAATTAAGATGGGAATATCCTAAAACGGCTGAACCTGTGCAGTCTGGTTGCTTTGTCGCTGTCATTTTTGTCTCTTTTTGACACTTTTCTGCACTTTTTACTCAAACATTAAACAACATTGTCTTGAATTGTTATTTCTGCGCACTGAAGACAGTTATTTTATCAGAATAACTGAATCATTCTGCCTTTTTTTAATCCTATTATTAAACTTGTTTCTGTTTGCACTGAACATTAAGAAAAGCAGAATTAGTCGAGTTTAGAGTTTGTATTCACCCAGAATACCCTGCTCTGAAATCCACTTCCTGCTTTTGGAGCGGTTCCTGGTCTGCTTGGCGTTCACATGAGCATTGGAACAGCACCAGAGTTCACTTCAACCGAACCAATAGCCAGGTTTGCAGGTGGACCAGAGATTGTTTATTCTTAGTTTGACTGGACTATTTCTTTCCAGAATGAGCTCTTGTCACTTTAAATACAAATAATCTGCTGCATTACTCTTGCACATGAAAATGACTGCAAACAGATGCAGAATTATAAAATGCTTTTGAAAAGCAGAAGTGGAGCCTCCTGCACAACCAACATGAGTGCAGCAAACGGCTTCTGGACGATAAGTCTAAAGAATATTTAATACTGGAACAGGAAAACATTTTAAAAATTAAAAACAAACAATAATTAAAGTGTAATATAGAGTCTCTGTAACCAAAATTGCAATTAAAAAAATATTAATAATTCTGTTTAGACCATTATAACTGTTATAACATGTAACATTATGTTATAACAGGGAATAATTATGGTGTAAAGCTGACCAAACATTCTGGAATTCTTCTTGGGTTGCTAGGTGACGGGCTGGAGTTCTGCTGGGGTTGCTAGGTAACGGTTTGTGCTCTGATTTGTGATGTCACATTCCGGAGGTTTTGGAAACGGCTCATTTTCCAAACACCAGAAAACAATAGATTATTGCCAAAAAATGGCTGTGTGTATTTTTAAGCGTTAGAAAACCAAATGAAAGTACAAAAAAAATTCAAAATGTGAAATTAACGCTGCCCGTTTGTCGTTCCGCCCCGTCCAGGGCCGTATTACAACCCGAGGCCGAGGCAGCGCATCCCCAGGGACCTGGCCATGTGCGTGACTCCCAGCGGACAGTTCTACTGCTCCATGTGCAACTGCGGCGCCGAGCAGGAGACGGACTTCCGGCAGCATCTGGAGAGCAAGCAGCACAAAGCCAAAGTGTCGGAGCTGAGATACCGCCATGAGATGGAGAACCTCGGCTACAGCTAAGAGGGCCGCGGGACCAGAACCGATCCAAACATCCAAAATGGAGGCCAGATCTCACCACAGATCATCTAAGATTTAATTTAAACGTCATATCTAGTCAGGAGCATTTTAAAAAGTATTACAGCAGCTCAAACAGTAGGTCAAGTAGTAAATAGTTACATCTGTGTTTTCCTCATTTAAGATGTTTTGAATCCTTACGCTGCAAAAACACAAAATATACCCAGTAATTTTGTCCAGTTTCTAGTGTAAATATCTTAGTATCCTTGAAATAAGAGAAGATTAACTTACAAGTAGCTTTTCAGCAAGATATGCGAGTTTAAGTCAATAATTCTTTAATTTTGATGAAAAAGTTCTAGTTCCACTGGCAAATAAATTCACTTATAAAATGACATTTTTTCATGTTATTAGAGAAATAATCTGCCAGTTAAACTAGTACTTTTTCCCTCAACTTTAAGAAAGGTATTTACATAAAACAAGCTCCTATTTCTTGCTGAAAAGTCACTTTTAAGTTAATTTTGTCTTATTTTAATTGTACTAAGATGTTTACACTAGAAACTGGACTTGGGAAAATTTAGCTTTTTGTCAGTGCCTATGTATTATTTTCGTTTTAAACCGGTGATTAGTGCTCATCCCGAGTAAAACATACTGAGAAAAATGTATTTATTTTTTGCCAAACAGTTTGAAGAAAATGAAAAAAAAACAACAACAATTTAGTCAACATATGGACAGGAAACAAATGACTCCCATTTTTGTACTTTCCCTGACCTGCTTTCCTTCTCAGAGCTGAGCAGGATTCATTCAGACTCAGGTTACTAAGGAGCATACAAATGAAATGCAAATAAAAACTGGGCTTGTTCAGAAGACTAATCACAAACCGGAAGTCTGCCGGAACATTTAGTAATGAGACACGGAGCTAAAAGCATCCGAGGGGAATGAAAACCGAAGTCAGTCAGCGGGAGGCCAAGTAAAAACGTCTCTCCAGGTGTTTTTTATCGGCTCTGCAGAGCCACAAGTTCAGCATCTCTACAGCCTGACAGACGAGTAAAACCCAAAGCACGACTTGCTGATTTCACCTTTCAGAACCAACAAAAGCACAATTAACTTTGCAGGAGTGTTAAATGAGACTGGGAGCTTTGGTTGACCTCTGACCTCTGTCGTTTGGAGGGAACCGGGCCAAAGCTCTGGCAATACAATAGAAACCAATCTGTACTGTGGTAGAGCTTTTCTATAAGTCACAATAAACCCTGATGTTATGTAAATATAGAAACATTATAGGTGTAAATACAGCATAAAATATGAATCTTGTTGATTCTTTAGTTCTTCTCAGCATCTTAAGCTACAATTAATTCCTTTAATCATCCCTGTTCTCACTGACTCACTATATCAGACTGTATGTTTATTCATTTTTAGTTTATTTAGATTTTCAGTGTTTAACTAAAAGCTGCTAATTGTCTCAATTTGACTGCAGAAATACGATGAAGAGGTAGGGAAACGCTGATAAAATAAAGCTACAAGAATAAAGTAATTAAATTATGAGAATAAAGTGGAAATAATGTGACGATAAAGTCGCAGTATTACATGAACAAAGCCATGTTATTCCAACTTCATTCTTGCGTTATTATGCATTTGTATCACAAATTTATTTTCATAATATTGACTTTATTTGCATGTTATTTCAACTTTAACCTTGTACAACTTTATTCTAATAATATTACAACTTTATTCTTGTAATATTACATCATTTTGTAATATTATGACTTTATTCTCAAAATATTCTGAGTTAATTGTAATATTACGCCTTTATTCTCATTACTTCAACTTTATTCTTGTAAAATTGACTTTATTCTAATAATATTACAACTTTATACTTGTATTATTTCGACTTTACTCTTGTAATTTCATGTTTTATTTTCTAAAACTCCGTCAAGCAGCTGCGTTGTGGAGGGAAACGGCAACATTTCCTCACAGTGGAAACCATTAAACGCTGAACTTTGAATTAGTTTGTAAATTGCAGAGCTGCTGCAGGTTGTTTTGGTTTATTCAAGCAGAAACAAATCAACGGTTTTATTGTAGCTTAAAGTGGCAGTGAGTGGAAATGCAGAAATGTTTTCCTCTCACTCCCATGACCCACTTCCTGTCCAGTTTCTGGTTTTCCCCAGAAAGCTCCGTCCTGTAACTGGACATAAATGTGATTTTCCTGTTTCTGTTAATTTAATTTAATGTTCTAGTTCAGCTGAGCTGAAGAAACACATTCATCAGGCATTTTGAGTTCGCAGACAGAAAACAGAGACTGTACCTTTAAATATGAATATAAACAATGAAAAAATGTTAATTATTTGATGCAAAATTTAAACCCTTACTGACGGCTTGACCTTCTGAAAAGGACTTCATTAGCCACAAACATCTTTCCGTCAAAATAAAAAATGATTTTTGGAAAAATTATATTTTTCTGCATTCTAACTGACAAAAAAGTAAAAAATACCTGTATTATTACTTTGAAAACACAAAAATCATTTACTTTTCATCTAAATAATCTGTAAGATTAAGGAACCCATAATATTACAAGAATAAAATCAAAATAAGATTAAGTTTTAATAATATGAAAATAAATTCATAATATTACAAGAACAAAGTCAGATGAGAATAAAGTTGTAGTAATACGAGAAAAGTCATAAAATTATGAGAATAAATATCATATTCTTATAAAAAAAAAAAAATTGGTCGATAGCCATAACATTCAAATTTTAACTTTTAATAGGAAATTTAAAAATCATAAATCATTTCCTTAAAGTTGATCCCTAAAATAATTTCCTATAAAAATATTTTAAAGTTTGTGGCTGCAGTTTAACCAAACACCCAAAAGCACAAAGGGTGTGAATCACTTTTGCAAACCTCTGCATTATGATTACCAACACACACCTGCCCACAATCACACACTGATAATAAAAAACAGCCATGTGAGTGTTTACATTGATTATTAAAATGCAAAAAATCTGATCGGAAAATAGCAATGAGGATCTGATGAGAGTAACGGGATTTGGGAGACACGGCTTGTCAGGAATGGCTTTCCTTTTGTAAACCTTACCAGAACTCCTCCTTTTCCCTAAAAATTACATGATTTTGTGCTTCATAAAGCACTGCTAAGATTAGATTAAACCAGAATGGAAAATGAGATTCTCTCTCAGGGAAGCAGAAAATGCAGGATGACCAGAAACACTAAAACAATTTTTAACTCACTTTTACTTTTTAGGTCAGTTTAACCAAAGATTGAAGTTTCTTTGCCAGATTTATCAGAGCAAAGTTGGACCTTAAAAACAAACTGTGCGTTAATTATTTAAGATTTACTTTAGTTGGATATAAAAGATACTATATCACTCATTATTTTTGCTATATATGAGCATTTAGAAAGAAAATTGTCTGTTTTGCGACGTTAGAAGTCCTAAAAAACGATAAAGACCAAATAATACACTTGTTTATGAGAAGATTTGGAAATTTGTAACTGCATCCTAAATGCATCATGTGGCAAATCGGCCAATTATTCTGCCTCTCTGTTTACATTTAGATTTATTTTAGCTTAAAGATCACCTATATAATTAAGATATGTTTATAGACTAAACAAAACATCCTTACATCCTTATTGCATTTTTTTTTTTACACAAAATAATTCTTAGAATATAAAATTTCATTCTGGTTCATTCTGCATATTTTGAGTTCCTTCTAGAATGAGCTATGCCTTGGTTGCTAGGTAACGGCAGAGCTCTGCCTGGGTTGCTAGGTAACCGCAGAGCTCTGCCTGGGTTGCTAGGTAACGGCAGAGCTCTCCTGGGGTTGCTAGGTAACGGAAGATTTCCAGTCAAATGTGACTCAACCTTCAGAAGATTTTTGAGACTGCTCATTTTAGAAACACTGTAAAACATTAAATTATTGCCAAAAACAGCTGTTTTTTTAAGTGCATTAGTGTTTTTAGAAAGAATAGAAACATAAATAGGACAACGAAAATGCGAGAAATTTGAATTTTGCACAATAGATCCCCATGAAAAGTTTTCAATTGTTCCCATTGTCAGATTAACATAATGTGATGTGAAAATAAAACATTTCCAGTTTTATTTAAATACATCTTTTTTTCAGGCTATTTGCCAAATAGCCAAATTTCTCCAGATTCAATTGCATCGCCACAATTTTTCATGTCACAAGTCGTTTATTATACTTTGGAAAGTCAATAGATGACTGCAATTATTCATTAATATTTAATAACTAATTAATAACCAAAACATTATATCCAACATTTCATGTAGTCAAAATCTTCTGTCACTTAAAACAACAGAAAAATCTAAACTAAATTATTTTAAACTATTCATTTATTATTAGTTTATCCCATTCATTAAATCTCTGAACTTTCATTGCCTCATTGAGACTGAAACTATTTGTAAGTAATGGACTTAAACTACGGAGCTACTTTAAAGTGTGACTAAAATAATACAATTTGTGTACTTGTATTTAAGAATTCGTTGTTTTGTTTTTGTGAAAGACGACAAAAATCAACAATTACAAAATTCCTGTAAGATTTCTATCTCTGCCTTCAACTTCACAGTTACAAAGCACAGATACTTTTGTACCAAATATACTTCCGTATAAAAACGGCCACAACAGTGAATGCTGCTTTGTAGCGCTGAAGAGTGCGGCTGGTCTCAACAATGGGCTGCACAAATATCTTAGAAAGCCTGATGTACCTTTTTTCTTGCCTTCTTATTATTCCTAGATAGATCATAGAATGGGTAATCACAATATGAATTTATGAAGTTGTTTCACTGTTATTGAGATGCTGACATGTTTAAAAAATAATGAGTTTAATGTTTTGTTCAATATTTTGTTGTACATGACAGAAATGCCTGTTTCATTTTTTGTGCATGAGGGAAGTTGCAGCTATCGACTGCTGAAGGGTTTTGGAGAGATTTGTCTTTATTTGGAGTTATTTCTGGATAAAGAGGAAAGTTAGCAAAACAATTTTTACACTGGATGTTAAATTTAAAAAAACGAGCATTGGTGTTTATACGGAAAGACATTTTACCATTTATTGTTACTTTCAAGTTAAGACTATTTTTGTCGATATACCTCTTAGCGATTCTAAATGTAATGTTTACGATGGTGAGCGGTTTTGTGCGTTTGTCTGTGCGCTGGGACTTTGGACTAAACCAGGCATGGCAGACGGGCAAAAGGGGGAAGTTTAGCTTAAAAAATAATCTTAAACTGTGAAACATTTAAAATGTTAAAATTGTTTGCCATATTGAAAGGGAATCTGAATCTATTTTTGTTTTCTGTCTGGCAGAATCTATACATGAAAGTTAGTTACTTTCATCTTGTCTCAGTTTGAAAGTTGCAGATGAAATGTTTTCCACTCTGCTTGTCATGAGGCACTTTAGTGTTTGATCATCTAAACTTCAAATGAAGAATAATAACATTGAATTTTTTTTAAAGTTTAAGCGCTTTAAAGAACCATTGTCTTGTTTATCAGGACAATAAGCATCAACTTAACCGCCTATTTAGTTTTCTAAAGTGGGGTTATGTTGAGCATCATCAACAGTCAATATCTTACCAGAAGAAGAATCTAAAATCAGAATGAAAAATGTTATTTTATTCACCACTGTAGCTTAAAATTAGATGCTTATTTACATAAAAATCTATAAGCACTTTAAGTATTTATCGACACCCCAAAATGTTATTTATTTATATACATATATAATTATACATCATAATTATTAACTTAAAACGCATCATTGTGAGAAATAAGCAACAATTATTTGAAGTGAAAGCAGAAATATGAGATTTGAAGTCTGAATTATGAGTTTCTAATTCCTAAATGTGAGACTCAGTACATTTTGTGAAAAGGGATGGTGGTAATTTTCCAAACATATCCCTCCTGTTTCACCTGGAAACCCGTATATTCTGGTTTACAGACACACTTCAGGTTCCTCCACCTGGGGTTCCTGCCCAGGGCCGTGAATCTGTCTGCATCGCCCCTGCAGGGAAGCGGATGATCCTGTGATCTTTGTGGAAAAACCTCAGCACACATTTAGTGCCTCTGAACTGCATTAAAACTCCATCCTACTGTCTGAGTGAAGGCCTGGACTCTGGCGCTGTCGTTTCTGTGATGCTTTTGTTTCATGACAGATGAATAAACATCCAGGCGATAAAAACTGAGCTGCGGTTTTCATCACTAAAGTCTCATCTGGTCTCTGCTGTGGCTCAACTTGCAGCGCTGCAGGGGAAACATGCAGCCATCAGCCTGAAAGGAGCAAATGTTCTCCATAATCTACTTTAAATAGTTATTTGTTATATTACTCTGAATAAAAATAAATCTGTGCCTCTGCTGAGTTGTTTCTGCGTCATCAAGTTGGTGTTAATGTAACCTGCTGACCTTTTCTGAGATATTTACAAAACAGAAAGATTCAGTGTTTTGTTTTGTTTGTTCGGTTGATGGTTCTAATTCCTTCATGAGTTAAAAATGATTAAACCTGCAGTAAAAGTGAGTTTTCAAATAACGGCGTATTAGGGCCTCTGCAGACAAAAACAAAACAGAAGAACAAACTTCTACCAGAAAACTCATATTTTGAGATTAATCTCAAATTTTCTAGAAAAAAATATTTAAATTTCTAGTTTCAAAAGTCAAAAAATTCCCAAATCAAAAATGTTCAACTTTTAGAAATTTCTGAGTTTTTTTCAGGAAAATGTTTTATTGTTCAAACAGAAATTTTCTTGTTTTTTCTAGAAAATGTCTGACAACATTTTAGGGTTTTTGTTGCAGAAATATTTACCTTCCAACCCCCCACCTCTATCTACAGTGGCCTTAATATGCGTTAGTAGTTTTGTGCATTATTTGAAACAATTAATCAAATTAATCATGATTAATCTATTGAAATAATCATCAGCTAATTTAGTAATCAATTAATTGGCATATAAAGAGTCTAAAATAAGCAATTTGCTGAAAAAACAACAATAATTTATCCAAAAAAGTAAACATTTTCTACCCAGAACTCCTCAGGTGGCGGTTTTAGCTTCAGTTTTAGCTCCTCTTCTATCCAATTATTACATTTTTATTGTAGTTAAACTGAAACTTTCCTGGAACAATGAGTGAAACTTCACATTTTCTGTCTTGGAAAAAAATGGGGACATGCAGCCTCATGTTTTTACAACGTAGGAAGGAAGGAGGACATTTCAAAAACAGGAAGTTTGTCTGAAGGTGTCAGACGCCCAGAAGCTGCAGCAGCTGATGTACCTGGGAGCTTTTGAAAGCAAATAAAATGCCTTCAAATGATCCCAGGTACATCAGCTGCTCTAAATGTTTTTGCATTACATTTTTTAAATGTAACATAAAAAGTTGAACAATTTCAAATGAATGATGTCAGAGCTGGCATAGTGTTGCACTACAAATTATTATTTAGGGTTGATTTTTTTAATGCTTTGCATAAAATAAACATCAGTTTGTATATTTGTAGTTCTGCTCGCAGAAAAGAAAAGCAGCATTTCCAAGGGTCATTTAGCTGCTGTTCTTCAGCGCCATCTAGTGTTTGTGACAGAAAGCAAACTGGTGGAGTTTTGCATTTTTATTAGATGAGTTTTAAAGTTTCTGAATGTCTCTGTGAGCCTGACCTCACAGATAAATATTGAAACTGTTACTGGACAGTTTTAGCAGCTTGTGTTCCCAGCGTTGACAGAAAGGTTTTAATAAATCTGGTTTTACTGCTGAAGCCATAAATAAGCTTTTCCTTCTCTCCCTTGATTCGTCCCCAACAGGTTAGCAAAGCTCAGTCCTCAGAAAACTATCAAATTGTTGTAATGTTGCATCATCTTGTAGTTTGAAACAACAACCATTTTGTCACAAAAGATTTACTAAAACCTAAAAATACCAATACTAGCGCTGATTCTGTTCATAAGGAAACTGATGTCGCTCCAGTTGGTTTCTGGACTCAGAGCTAATGGCTAAAGAGGCGGAGATGCTACTGGCTCTGCTAATGGCTTCAGATGATGGACCTGAACCTTTGGACTTCCATGTTGTCTCAGTCATAAAATCCTGGGATCCTGCAGGGACTGAAGTTAATGACATTACAGCTGTAATTCATGCTGTGTTACAGTTTCACTATAATACTGGACAGAAACAGCAGGAGGTTCTTTATCCATGTCAGAATTATGTTTCTTCCTAGTCTGAGGTCCAACAGAGACACAAATAAGAAATATTTAGACTGTATGTGATTTTTGGCTTTCATTTTTGTCATTTTTAGTAATTAAGGTTAAATTGTGAAATTCTGATTTATTTTCACAAGCTCACTTCCTGTTGAGCCTTATTGTGTTATTTGCATTAATAACATTTTAGGACTATTTGTAATTTAGAATCATAATAAAAGAAAAATACTTGAGTTACTTTGGCAGAAATAAAAATTATCTTCTGCACCATTAAATATAAAAATATCCACACATTTTTATTAGTTGTGTTTATTTCCAGATTAAATTATTTTTAATTAAATAAAAATAACAACAGCTTAAAAGCAAGCAAAGTCGTAAAAAGTGAACAGTTCTCACCAAATGACTCGTTCATGGCGAAGAGCCGTTCAAAAGAATCAAATCTGTAGTGAACATCAGTCAGGAATGACTTCATATGGTCATTTAAACTGAGCTGGGAGAAACATTTACCTGAGGAACCTTTTTCAGAAGAAAAGACTTTTAGGAGTGTTTATGCTATCAGTCAATTAAAAGTGATTTTATTATAAAGTATTTTCACTATTACTTGAGTAAAATTTCTGTATTTTCTACCCACTGAATGAAAAACAAACATGTTTTAGTCAAAGATTCACCAGACACAGACCTGCAGTTTTTGTTTAAATTTTTATTGAAAGAAACTGATTTGGACATTTTTCTTTTGCCTGATTTTATTTCTTGTTATTTATATGAATTATTGTCTTTTTCATCCTTAAAATACCCACATTTCCATAAGATTATATCATTTTTAAATATGAAATGATGGTAGTTTGATCAGTTACTCAGTACTTTATACCAAATACCTTTTTATTCTTACTTGACTAATTTCTTGGACAGCTACTCTTTATGTTTACTGGAGTAAAATATGTCAAAGTAGAATCACTCTTGCTTTAGTTTTTTAGTTCCATCATCCCTGCAGTTGTTTTCTTTCCACCAGTATCTTCAGTTTTCTTTTGAGTGACCCGGTTTGATCCATTATTAGTCTTTAAACGACCGTAAACTAACAGTCGTTTACATGCAGTACCTGGGCGGCCACTAGGGGGCGGCCGCGGTCCAAAGTTGGAGAAAGACTGGTGTAAAGAAACGAAGTCGTCACTTCCACGTCCACATAAACTTTCTATTACATTGAGTGCAAAACATTTGGCTACATCCACCATCTTTCTGCAACACAAACAAACAACATAATGTGAAGAAAAGAACCAGATTGGCTGAAACAATGAGAATCTAAAGCTGTTAAAAACAAAACTTACATGAATTGGGAAGAAGCAGTGAGGACAGGGTTTGGTGTTGTTGCTTATCCATTTGTCGCTAATATGCTTTTCGAAGGTATAAACAAACAGTTTACGGCCGTATCTGTTTTCTAGGAGGCGCCGCCTTCGCTGGCCGCTTTTAGCATATTCCTCTATAAGTGCCTGAGTCCCGTCTGGAAAAAAATTAAATATATCTTGAAACACAACCTGGACATTCATTCCCGTTTGTTAAATCGTTCTTTCATTAAAAAAAATCTTTAAATGGTAACAATTTATATCATATGACTGAATTTAATTTAATTTTTATTAATTTGTTTAGAGTGGTGTTTGAACTTTTTGAAACATGGGCCAAAGTTGGAAATATTTCGGCAGCCATATTGTTTTTCAAACTTAAATGCAAAATGATTTTATTGTGATTTAATAAAAGGCCCAACATTTTGAGTATTTGTTTCAGTTTCTCTGGTTTAGGAAAAGATTTACATTATTTCCAGTAATAAAAACCCTGATATTAACCAAATTCAATAAAATAATTGACGTATTGTTTGTTTTTTTAGTAAAGATTCAGATACTTATAGGCCTACTTACTATGAAATTCACCTTAAAATAACACACAGCTATAACAGACAGTGGACACAGTTTTTCTGTATAAATTTGTCATGACCACTGAATTGTTCCAAGTGCCACTGATGGCCCTCAGGCCACACTTTGGACACCCCTGGTTTAAGGTAAATGGTTTCATCAAACTGTTTAAATGAACCAAATCATCAGGTTTTCCAGATGCACAGAGGTTGTTTTGAACAGGAAGAGTTTATATTTCCATGTACCTCCTGTCTTTGGTAAAGCAACCAGCAGATCTTCGCTCTTCGCTGTAGATAAGTCCGGTTCTTCGTGGCACTTGCTTCTTCCATGGTACGTGTTTCTGCATCGGACACAGAAAGCAAAGCTGCAGACGGAGCACATCGCTGCCGGGCTGGACGTCTCCAGAATCACAGCAGAACCGCAAGTCGGCCGAGGGCAATACATGACGTCTAAAGGAGGAAAATAAAAACTGAGAGATGAGCAAGTGTCGTTTTCCTTTGACACTGAAATGCATCTGAATTTTTATCTCTGATGGAGCCAATTAAAAGTGACCCTTAATGCTTCCTTGATCAGGATAGGACAGCTTATACAAAACATGTTCATTACATTTTATGCACAATAACTCAACGTTTGTACTTGCTTGTAAAAACAGAGGCACCATTACACAACCGTAGGTCTTTGAAAAGCATTAGTGGAACCTCCTTCACAACCAACAATGCAGCAAGAGGTTACTGGATTTCAAGTCAATGGGAAACTCTTGTCCTTTCCAGCAGCCATTGTACAGCGTAAACAGCAGTAAAACCAGCTGACCAAACGTGCTGGAGTTGCTTGGTGCTTGGGTTGCTAGGTAACGGGCGGAGCTCTGCTGTGGTTGCTAGGTAACGGAGGTGGATCGTGTGCCTGCTGATTTGTGTCGTTACATTCAGAAGGTTTTAGAAAAGACTCATTTTCCAGACACCAAAAACATGAACTTATTGTCAGAAAACTTCTGGCTGTTTTGTATTTAAACATTTAGGTTGTTTTCAGAAGCAGTTCAAACCTAAATAGAAGCACAAAAACCATCCAGGATGTGTGTTTTGCATAATTGGTCTCCATTATATAAAGGCTCACCAGGCATGTCGTCCAGGGTGGACTGTAGCAGAAGACGGTCATATCTGTGAAAGAGCTTCTCTCCTACAAGACTTTCCACCTGAAGGAGACATTAGAGACACACAGGAGGGAAAACGTGAGGATAAAACTATGTATGAGATTCATGTCATTATTTTCACCAAGACAAACTAAAAGGAAGAAACTAGTGTGAATGTATGGCTCATTATAGCTATTGAAATGTTTTTAAAAATTATGAAAACTTTATACTTTGTTTCAATAACTTTTCTACTACATATATATATTTAGATATTGGTTGAAGCCAGGTGCAGAGCTATGGGGGGTGTTGGGGGGCCGGCTGCCCCCAGGCCCGGATGGGTGTCCATGGGGACCCGGGTCTGGAGGGGCCAGGGAGGGAGGAGTCGCTTCAAGTGGCTTTAATGTCCGATCAAAGACAGAGAAAGTGTTCAGAAAGGTACATGTAATGTTAGAGTTACTGTCCCTCAATGGAATATATAGTAGTC
>CAEGAF010158459.1:0-17182 GCA_903067075.1 Micropoecilia bifurca
AAAAAAGCTCAATCACATGATTTTAATTGTAAGGCTGATATTTCCATTTTAATTACTTTAAAGTCAAAATTAAATATGTTCATGAAAGAGCAACTTTTTACTGAAACTTATAAAATTTTGGTTTTATACCTGTAACAAAACATGAAGAAATGCCTTACAAAAAGCATAACAGGCTTTAAAACATGATTTAAAAAAAACTTTCACAAAAGCAACCTTGGCACAACAAATAAAATAAATCTAGCACGCAGTGAAAGAAAGGACGCTTGAGGGAAAATAATTCAAGACAACTTAATTTTGCATTCATGAATTTGTGCTTATTTCTTGGGTAATGTTAGTTTTAACATTATTATTGTGTTACTTGTACCTTTTTATGCAAACTAAAGAACGGTTTACGTGTTTTTTCTTCAGAGTGAAGCTACAGCCTGGACAGGAAGGAAAGCCCCTCTTTCACACCCTCGCATGAACAAACCACAACCACAGCATTGCTCAAATTCTCATGCAGCGTTTTATGATTTCTGTCAAACTAGATGACTGAAAGTAGTTCTATGCACAAAATGAAGCTAAAACAACTACCAAAAAAATAAACAAATAATAATAATAATAATAATAATAATAATAAAAAATAAAATAATAATAATAATAATAATAATAATAATAATAATAATAATAATAATAATAATAATAATAATAATAATAATAANAAGCTAAAACAAGTAACAAAAAAAATATATAAATAATAATAATAATAATAATAATAATAATAATAATAATAATAATAATAATAATACATCGTTAAATACATATATATTTTACTACTCATTTAAATATGGACATGACATTTCTTTCAAATAATGGAAGTAATAAATTTCTGAACTTGTTCCTTCTTTTTTGGATACTTCCTGTTGATTAAATTAATTAATTAACTTTTGAAGTTCACCATTAGTTAAACCATAAATCAAACTGCTGTAGTCTGGAGTGTGGCCAACTGCATTTTTCATCTGCTTGGAGGAGGTTTGATCTTCATACTATTTAGGTTTTACTTTTCAAAGATAATTTTTATGATGATATTTTTATAATTCAGAGCATCTGTGATAAGGTTGAACTTACTGAGACATGTATTTTATTTTTTTTTTTTCTTATATCAATAGCTCAGTGCCACCATATTCATCCCAATTTATGAACAAACCTGTTAAAATTGTCTGTTTTCTGACATTGAGCTAAGTTTTGGATACCAGTCTTTTATAACTTTAATGCTGTCATCTGCTTTTCAACACAGACATATTTATACTTCACTGACCAAGCTGCTCTGAAGTGCAGAGAATGGAAAGTGTGCCCACAAACACCTCACTAACTCTTTCATCTATGCTCCACCCACTGACATGTCTTGTGTCTTGAGAAAAGGAGGAGCTTCCTTCAGAAGGTGGAGCTTTTCAGTTTGAAAATGTCTTTGTGTGTTATTGCATCAAATGATCTTATTCCTATTGTTTTTAATGAACTGCTTATGCTTCACACTGTGACTTCACTAAGTGGTCCAGGTATCACTGTAGGGTTACATATTGGTCAGTTTTAAAGATAATAAGAAATATATTTATTTTAAAGAGTGACACCATAAATCCCCTCAAATAAACAGAACATTACAAGCAATGGCATTCTTTTGTGTTTACTGTAAGTCAGTTTTAAACTGAATAAAATGTTTTGTTTACATCACATTTTTTATTTATTAGATATAAAATGAATCTTTACATATCTGAGTACTCAAATGCTTTCACTATCCACTGGGTAGACGGATGAAGTGACTCAAGAGGCAAACATTTGGGTTCATCCTGGACAAAGACTCTATTGCCCTTTGTCCAGAAATCTATTTATATTTTACAGATAATACCAAGCAGGCATTTTAATGTTTGGAAAGAGTTAACTATACTACTAATAGAGAGAAGCCATCTATTCGGGATATTCACAGTGGCCTAGATAAATGTACCACACTTTAAATTTTCCCTAATGACATGAAATGCAGATGAGCCATCATTAACAAACCCAAGTCATCCCCACATACAAAAGAATCAAAGGAAATTACTCCACAAAGAAAGATTTGGGTAATATATTGGAAAAGTCAGAAGATCTAAAAATATTAGTTTGACATCATCTGACTGGATATATTCTTGTTGTATTTCTTTGGCTTATCCAAATTTTGTGCACCAAACCTGATTAAAGCTTCAACAACAGTGGAGTCTCTGGCCACAAGTGTTCATAAAGGCCTTTACTATTGAGTTTATTTGTGTTGGTAAGGAAAATATACTTGTCATTTCCTCGTCTTTCTGAAAGTCATGCAAGTGCTAGTTACCTTTTTGAGAACTCTTGTGATTCATTTTTGACCAGAATGTTCAGTTCAGAAATGTAGCTGTATGTTTTCAACAGTGACTATTTTTATGATTGTGCATTGTGCAATGCTTTTATGGAGATAAACCATTTTTTAAACAATTAGTTAACATTCAAAATTTGCTCCATATGTTTTTTTCTTTGTCATATATGCCTAATATATATGCCTTCATGCATGTTTAATTCCACTTATTTAATTCTTCCGTTTTGTTCCACTTTGACACATAATTTAATCTGTGGATTAAATTGCTTTGTTTTTTTAATTTATTCTGGTTATTCGAGTTATCGCTGACCTCTGCTGTCAATTTCATGTCATTAGGAATATTAGAAATATATTTATATAGAAAAATGCATACATGTCTAATCCTAATTTTACCCACTGAAAATCATTTTGTAGGAGAAATATGGATTTTGGTCAAGATAAAAGTAAGTTCCTTTGGGTCAGAGGCTAAGGTTCTGAGGTTATTGGATTTGGTTCTGGAAAAGCCTTGAGAATTAATATCAGATTTGCTTCAACCATTGAAAAGTTTACACCTTTCTTTAAGACTCGTTATTCCTACTTGGCTTTTAATCTAGGTTGATTTCCAATATTTGTCTTGATTTCTATTTCCTGTCATTTTCCTTTCTGCTGTCACATTCATCAGACGGAAATAATAACATCAAAACAGATCAGGTACACAGTAAAAATGTTAGTGTTGAATTAACACCCAAAAGTATCTATAAGTGTCCAAGTCAGCTGGTGTCAAATTCAATAACACAGAGTGTCACATTATCATTCCAACGGTGTTGGTGTTAAAATATTTTAAAAGTAACACCAGTATAGTGTTGATCACAAAACATAATGTAGTGTTAAAAGAGTAAATAATTGACCTACAAGGTGCCAATATCAATCAAATCCAGTGGGAAATATTCAAAACAATACACAGAAATGGAAAATTTAACTTTTCTTAAACTCATTTTAGTATTATAGACCAATGTTAATTTAACAAAAAAATGGGTGTCAATCTTTTAACACTTTCAAAAGTGTTACTTTAACACCTGCTGACTTGGACACATATAGACACTTTTAGGTGTTAATTCAACACTGGCATTTTTACTGTGCAGGGGCCCGGAGATTCGTCAGGGGCCCGGTAATTTCTCTGGGGGGGGTGATTTATGTTTTTGCATCCACCTGAATAATGTGTAGTTGCGCCACTGTCTCTGCCCCCTTGCAGTCAGATTGCTGTCAAATAAACTAGTGCCAAAAAAAATCCTTAAAAAAAAGACTACCGGAGTAATGTGGGACGTGATGTCAGGATTTTTTTATCCCATCAACTGATCAGCGTCACCCTGCCTATTGAAGCTTTTAACCTGGCAGCGTTAAAAGCTTCATCCTGAGGGTCTCTGCCTCCGTCTGCATGTCTGTTCAGAGCCGCTGCTGAGTCAGCAGAGCTTCCTGCCGCGCATCGGGTGGAGGAGCAGCAGGAAGCTCTGTTGAATTCAACTGTAACCAAACGGGATCCGTTCATAATACTTTTGGTTTGTGATGATCCAAAAGCACCATGTGGTCAGTGTGATAATTTGACTCCTATACGAGTAACTAGAGATCATCAGTATCAGCCAATGTTTTGATTTTTAAAAAAAAGTCAGACGTGACTTTGTGCTGCAAACATTTCTCCGTTGCTCACGAAGAATCATCTGTTTATTGCTCTTTTAATTCTGCATAATAGACTCTGTAAAAGTGGGAGAAGGGGTGTCAATATTAGCCCTGAAAATAGGTGATAAAGCCTCCAGGTAGTTGTGAAAGGTTTTTGCGTTCATGACGTCACCGCGACTAGTCGACATCGACTCGACTATTATCATGATGTAGTCGACCTTAACAAATATGTAGTCGTTCAACCTCTAGAACACAGCGGCATAAACGGAATTGTTGCGGCACAAAGATAGCACAACCTTTGACACCAATTTAGTTTAATTTGATGAAAAATTGAAGGCCAACTTCACTCAGGTAGCTTAAATGCTTGAACATTGACTGTGTTTTTTGCGTTTCCTCTGCAGATCCATCAGGCTGGTGGACCGGCAGGATTCGAGGAAGGGAAGGTCTCTTCCCTGGGAATTATGTGGAAAAGATTTGATAAGGACTTTTCATGGACATTCTTGTGTTTTGTCCCTGACAGCAGACCTTGTTTGATTACAAAAAACCAACCTGAGAGTTATTCAAAGTTGAATGGAGGATCTAGTGTAAGGGGGACATTTTGCTGACATTTGAGTCCTGGCTAATTACCTGTGGCAGCATAAGGTATGAAGACAAGACAGGAGGCGTCATCATGATTGTTAAAACAGGACCACAGTGAGCTGCTCCGGTTTCATCTCCTTTAAGACAAAAGATCCCGCTCTGAATGGTCTGGCAGCAGGACCTTTGACTTTATCTTCCAGAATAACTCCGGGCTTCAGCTGAAAATGAACTGAACAAAAAGAAATCTGCGTTTACCTCCATGCAGTAAACGAGCTTTACAACAAAAACATAAACTTGACTGAAACTTTGGCGCTCAAGTATCGAACCTGCTTCAGATCAAATCAAATCATTTTAGAGGAAAATTTTAGTTTTTATTGTTTGTTTTTTTAAAGTCAGGATTATTGGTATTTTGTCATCAAGGAATATATTTTCAAACGTTTTATTTTCAAACTATTTCCATAGTTTGCTATGGAAACAGTAAACTATGGAAACAGTAATAGCAAACAGTAGTTTGCTAAGGAAATAGAAAACTACTGTCAATGCAATAATAACTTATTGCGCTGACAGTAAGTTATAAGAGATTTTGCAGCAACAAATCAGAAGAAAATTCGTTTACGGATATACCGTAATTTCGGGACTATTGCGAACGTCTGAATATTGAAATATGGACCGTAAATAGTTTTTCCAACAGTGCCTGTAACACAGCTGCTTAAAAAAGGAAGGAAAAGTAATTTATCACTGTCTTCATCTTCCTTCAGTGCATTAAAACCACTAACATCTTCTTCAGAGTCGGTATTGAATAGCCTCACACTCACTTCCTCAGTCTCTTTTCCGTTGTCACTTTAGTCTTGGGAAAAATTTGTGTTGTTCTTTTCATCACACAGCAGTCCAGCATTTCTATGGTGAAAAGCATTTATATTAACCGCATCGCAGTGTTTTTTTTACATGTGAAAAAATGTAGCAGCTTATAGTCCAGAAATTACGGTATTTGTACAATAACACATTTCTTTGTTTTGTCTTTGATTATTTTTTAAATATTAAAGTCAAGTATTTTTAAAGTATCTTGTTGTTGGTTCCTTTATTTAGAAGTGACAAATATGGCTGTATAGTGAAATCAAATAAAAGACTCCAAATAGTTAAAAATATGTTTAACTAAGCAACTGTGACAGTTAATCTCACATATATTTGGAAACAGTACACTTTTATTTCAACATTTGGTGTTTTTCTTGTTTTCAGTTGTATTTCCAAGGAAGATTTTCTTTGCTAATCCTTTTTAACAGACTATAATATCAAATAATGCAACACTTTTCACACTTCACTGAAATTCCTCCAAGAATGTAGCCTATAGCTACAATGGTGGTGCTGGAGAGTTTTGTTAGTCACTTGAAAACACGTTTGTTCACTTAAGCTAACGTTAGCTTTGAAACTGCTAAGAAGTTAGCATAAACTACTGCTAAAGCTAACTGCAATTTTTTTGTAAATTCTTGATATAATCAGCTAATATTTTAAACAGTTTTACGTCTTGAGTAAAAATTTTATCACATTTCACTTGCTTGACAACCAGATTCAGAGTTTTTAAGGTTTTTGTTGGTCACAACATGACACAGTTAGCCTAGCATGCAACACAAAAGAAACTGGGTTCAAATCATAACTGCAGATTTTGGGGGATTTAAATGTTACCATCTAGCTCTCAATTATACCATGAAAAACAAATATAGGCATTATACTATTAGTTACACTAGAAAGCAGGTTGTTTATTGAAATAGCTTTTTTCTCAGGTAGTTAGCCCAAGTTAGAGCTAATACTGCTCAACATTCACACTGTCAGAACTCTACTTAACTTTGTATTCATTGTATTCTATTTAATTTGTCAGTGAATGAAGATGTTAGTGCTGCTCTGTGGGTTTTAACTGGTCTCTTCCAGTTCAAGTCACAGTAATTAAATGAATATATAGTTTTCTGAAATGTACCACAATCCAGAGCTAACTCTGTTAGCAAAATAACCCAAAGTGGGTTGTTCTTTACCCAGTTTTAAGGATGATCTGTACCTTAACTCACACATTCAAAACATTGCAATAGTTATTTAATTATTAGTTACACTATGCCTTTTTTGAAACTAAATTGACTATTATTTTGTCTAAATTCTATGTCTTATATAAGGACTCATATGTGATTCTAAAACAGCAAGCAGAAAAATATGACATATTCAATGTTTTTTACAATAACCTAATGCTGGTTTTACTGATTTAGTTTGTGAGGAATCTTCAAATAACAAGAGTTACAACATTTAATTCCCCTTTGGGATCAATAAAGTATTTCTGAATTGAATTAAAGCAAAACAAATATCTGTACCAATGTTAAGAAGACAATTTAGTTCTTAACGGCTCAAAGCTCAGCAGGCGGCTGTAATCGGATTGACCAAATCCTCCTGAATTCAGTTACATCCTCTTGTTTCTTTAGCTGCTCAATATGTTCATGTACGTGACACGCTAACACTCAATGCTGCTGAGAATCCTTCAATCTACTCATACTTTATTACACAATGATTCGGAAGTAAAACCAGAGTTTTCCAACCAAGTTTAAAGTTTCTGTTCAAGCAGCCAGGCTTCCCAATAACTTTTTTTTTGTTGTTTTTTAAATTATTTTTATTATTATTACCCATAATACCCAGCCCTGTTCATGACGGCACATTGTTGAGTTTGGTGAGTTGAAAAAATGTTCCAAAATAATTCAGAGAAACTGATGGGACACAAGGATCTTCTTAACAAAACAAATAAATATAAAAACACAAATAGAATATAAATGAAATGTGATTATTTTTATGGCTTGCTATTTCTCTAATTCTATCATTTGTGCTGTTATGAAGCAAACAGAAGCAGATTGGCTCAAAATTGTAACACATTTTCATTAAGAGCTCTTAAAAAGGTATTGTATTCTTGCTAAAATACTGCCTTATGTCTATGGAGAGTCATTCCAGCCAAAATTAAATAAATAAATTGGGGAAATTATTTAATCTTGCCTAAAATGGCTCTCTATAAAAATAAATCCAGGAATTAATAAATGGGAGTGGAAATAAAGATGCCAATTACTCATTTATTTTACTCACTTATTTAATTTAGGCTGAAATGGCTCTCCGTATATCTCTGCTTCACAATGTTATTTTAAATATTAAGTTATAAACTGGAAAACAATGGGTGTTTCTGTGACAGACTGTAAATTCTAAATTTGTTCTCTGTTATTTATTGCTGGTAAAACATTATTTAAATTGCTTTATAAAAATCACCTTGTATGTGTGGAAACAATCAGGGGCAGAAAAACATCTGAGGACGTTCAGAAACCCTGAAGACTAAAAGTGCAGCGTTTCTTCTTGAAGCAAAAATAACGATGTAGGATGAGACGTACACGCGCTTTTAAAACAAACGGCTTTTCCAGCTTTTCAGGAACCAACACACAGTTGGGAGAAAAAAAAATTCCTCGAGCTTTAGATCTGAACCTCCCACAAGCTGCTTTTACAGCCTTTTCTGAGATGGCTCGACCGGTCGAGTTTGTTTTCGCAGGTAAAACCGGGGATTAATCATCCCGGCAGCAGGCAGGCAGGCAGGCAGGCTGGGCCGGATCCAACCGTGCGCTCCTGGATCTAATCTCCGCTTTACGGTTAAGGAAAAGCGAGAAAAACCAGTTCCGGAAGCCTCAGTTTTAATGTTTTTTTTTTAAAAATTATTATCTGAAGACTGTAACATCGTGAAGCATGATGAGCGGATAACGTCCCTCCGTCACAGAGCGCCAGGGTTCCGGTCCTCCTCCCGGGTCGATCCACCTGTTGTACCTGGAGCGGAGCAGCGCGCAGCAGCAGCGCAGCCATGGGAGGTAAGAAGTACGAATCTGGTCATTTATTACCGATATTGGTTTGGATTTTAAAGTATGTAACGTTTTCAGCGAGGCTGCATGAATGAACTGTAGCATTTATGAATGGAAATGACGTGAATATTCTCATTGTTGACGGACTGAGCGGATGAACAATAGTTTTTTTTAACCTGTAACGTTTGTATTGTATGTAGGCATTAACTGGTAATTTAGTGCATATATATGTATACATGCAACATTTATTTCACTATCTCAAGTGAGACACCAAAAATAGTCTGTTTTCAAACCTTTATTTCTGTTAATTATGGTGATTTTCCACTAATGAAAACACACACACACACAAATGACAACAATTTTTAATACACAAAGTGGGATTAGTGAAAATTATGTTTTAATACCTTAAAGTTGATTGGATTTAAAACTATAGCCTTTATGGAAATGACCTGAACATTCACATTGTTTGCAGACTGACTGAGCAGAACAATATGACAGTCCTACAACACACACACACACACACACACACACACACACACACACACACACACACACACACACACACACACACACACACACATTCATATTTATGTATTTCGAAGTAAATTCGCTAAATTCTGTGCTATTGTAAACATATTTTTATATTTATTTATATTTAGTCATATTTAATTTACTTACATCACACTTAAGTTTCATATCATATCTATATTCTAATATATCTAATATAATATATCATACTGTGTTATATATATATAAAACGGAAGTCCATAGCATATTGGCAATTTTGATCAAAAATTGTTTGTGGGCAGGGTTATGCTTTCACAGGAAGGTTGGTTACACTTTAACTTTGAAAAATGATAACATTGGGCATAAATCAGACCTGTAATTGTTTGTTTAACAAGGCAGGTGCCTTCATAAGTCATTCGGGTAAAGGAGGACAAAAAGAGAAAGAGAAAAAGCAAAATGTTGACAGTTTATTTAGAGGCTGACAAACAGGAAGGACCAGACAAAATGAAAGAATGCAAAGACAAAAAACAAATTACTGAAATGCTTGACATGAAGATCTAATATATAGTCCTGTCTGTACAGTGATATACAGGGAGTGTATTTAGTGGGTTAAAGATTAATTTCATTGCTGACTTACAGCTCATTGAGCTGTAAGTTTGACATAAGGTCAAATGTGGTCAATCACATTTTGACCTTATGTGGTCAAAATGTGATTGACCACATAAGGTCAATCACATTTTGACCTTATGTGTGTTAGATTCCAGCAAACCTGATTCAAATGATTGCATTTCCTCTTCTGCTGCAACAAGTCAAGAGTGTTGCATCAGGAAAATACCTAAACATGCAGAACAACCACAGCTTTATATTGTGTTTCTTCAAGTTTTTCTGTTACAAGGGTTGCAGTGCCCATTTAGAGAATCACTTTATTTACTCACCACTTAAAGGAAAAGACAGGTCCTAAAATTGAATGCGGATGCAATAGAAATCTGCCAAACCCTTAAATTCAGGATGTCATCTCCAGCACTTTAAGCTGGAAAACAGCCTGATAATTTGGAGACGGTTTGGCTCCAAATTAGTCGTCATGCTGGTGGTCACAGGTTCGATTCCCAGCCTGGTGACATTTGCTGCATGTCTTCCCCTTTTCTCATTACCCTCTTTCCTGTCAAACTACTTTCAAATAAAGATCACTACAGCCAACAAAAGCTTTAAATAAAAATGACTGGCAGAATTAACCTGTATGGAACACCCATCCTGACAATAATCAAACCCCAAAAATCTCAGTTTCAGTTTGTTTGAAGCAAACTCAAATGCATATGTGAATGGCAAGCGGACCATAGACTGCTACAAGAGCAGGAAGTGGACTATAGTGCAGGGCATTCTGGGTAAATGCAACCAAAACAAACATGAGAGTCTCATGCTTGCAGGAGAAATGACTTGTGGTCTTTTACCAAAGACAAAAGAGAAATCCTACAACTGCTAAAATCTGATGCAACTCCATTTTTGTTTACATTTTGTGCAGAAGGGAGTTGTTCTTATGTGTTTTTTAGAGGTTTTGTTGTCATTTCTTTCAGCAGTTCTTGGTGCAGCGCCACCACAGGCGAGGAGGTGAATAGGTTTTTCAAAGAGTCTGGTTCATTTGACACAGTGTTTTGTGAAATCACACCAGCTGAAAATGTAACAAATGTTGAAATTTGAAGCTGATAGTCTGGTAGGCTATCAGATGAAAACAGCCTAAATTTAAATCTGCTTTGTTTGTAAATGTGTTATCTGAGCAAAGTAATAAAAAAAACCTCACAGCTATAACAGCAAAAGGAAGTAAAATTCTTACTCATAAAATCAACAGACAGAGAGAATGGAAACTGATTTTCATGAACCACACATTTAAATGTTCAGCTGGGATGGAGATGTCATGCACAGCTTTATTTGAATCCATACAGGTACAGGTGTGCTGCACCTGATGTCTATTTTCCTGATGTTTCTCTTTCTTCTCGCTGCCTCTTCTAGCCGTCTATTCCAGTGAAAAGATGGCCGACGTTTTTGCCTACGAGAGCTCAGAACTTGACTGGTGTGAAGACAATTACAGATACTCTGAACATGTGGTGGAGTATTTCAACACGGTAAACTCCTCAGACAGCACAGCATGCGGGATTTCTATAGTTTGATGATGTTTAAAGTCATTTTGCCCCTTTTCACTTGTTGATTTGTTGTTTTCCTGCAGGTCAGCAGCTTTTTCTTCTTCATTGTTGCTCCTATCATGCTCTATCTGCTGCATCCCTATGCGAAGCAGAGGAGCCTGGCAATCCACATGGTCTGGATCATGATGATTTTTGTAGGCAAGTCCATTTTATTTCAATTCATTGTATTGGACCATTGTATTACTATTTTTTGCATTAGTAAAATAAAAATAAAATCAGAGAAAACGTTCTAGAAACAGCTAACATTGGGTTAAACATTATAATATTTTTCTGATCTTCCCAAAGTATGTCTAGAGTTTTTTTTAAAGAGACAGGCCCACAGCATTACATCTCCTCCACCATACTTAACCTTTACTTTATGCGAAACGCACTTGGAGTTTTTGTTGCTGCTCTATTCCACCAAAGCCGACGGTTCAGTTAAATTCACTGCAGCATTTTTAAATGTCTGCTTGTTTACATTTGTGTTACTAGAACAGACATTACTCATTTGTTGCATTTAGACTTGTATAAACTTTTTTGTTGTTGCTCTGTTGATATGAACGAGTTTATGTGATAAACATCAACATTTGTTTTACTTGAATATCATGTACACTTGTCTTTCCCATTTTGAAGAATGGCGAATAGGAATCACACCATAGCTTTACACAAGAGAAACTGAAAATCATTGGTAATTAAAATGTCTTCAGTTGAAAAATGTAAAGGCTGTTATGTTAAAAAAATATGTCAGTTTGTTTATTTTATAGGAATTATTTGGATGAGGTTTAATTGCAAGGTCAGTGAAAAACAATTTAAATATATTGTGGAGGATTTTATTTGTTTATTTATTTAGTTAGTTAGTTAGTTATTATTTATTTATTGTATTTTAATTTTTATCTCAGAGTACCACTCTCTTTTCATATTTAAACATTCATAAAGCCAAATATATTTTAAAAATTAATTTTAGGTTTGTTTTTTGTTACACATGCAAACAGGTCTAGTAACATTACTGGATGGCTACGTGGATATTAAAAAATATCAGATGTATAGTAAAAGCTTTTAGAATTACAAAAATGTGTCAGTTTTTATTACAGTACTTTTTAGATGTATTGGTTCAAAACCAATAATACTGATTTTGAAAAAAGTCCTGCCAAGGTGTAATCTTACATCTATTGTAGTTTTCTCTTCTAATTTATTATCCGTACAGCTGTAAACGTCAACCTGCAACTCTTACATGTCTTACTCTTACAACTCTTAGATGTCAGAACTCCACCAATCCTCACCTGATGTGTTTGTGAAAAGCAGGAATATATTCCAGTAACAGTTTGTTATTCTGCAGGACTTTTCTCTGCATACTTCCACATGACTCTTAGCTTCGTCGGCCAGATGCTGGATGAGCTCTCCATCTTGTGGGTGTTGGCTGTGGGATATTCTACTTGGTTCCCTCGTAAACTGTTTCCCTCTTTTATCAAAGACAGGTAAGTTTACCTTTAAACCACTGAACCAGATGACAAATCACTGCCCTGCCCTGCGACAAGTTAGCACAAAGTCCGCTAGTATTTTCACTGTCACTTAAAACTACACACACCTCGATAGGCCTTTAAAGAAGAAACAAAGAACTGTTTATGTACGCCTTGAAAACCTGTCCTGTCCAAAGAGGCAGCCACACAAGATTCATTGTTCTAGATTGGGGAATAATGTTGTGTTGTTTCAACTTGGAGTTCAAGAAAGGTACAGATTTGGCCCTCAAGTAAATGGAGCTGTTAAAACTTGACATTTTTTGTTATTTTTTTTTAGGACGAGAGTTTCATGACAGATTTAGATCTCCTTTAAGGAGACCTATTATGAAAAAATTCACGTTTTTATACTTGGATTTGAGTCTGACCTGCTTCTAAGAGCAAGCGCTTACAAAGCCACCCAGTCATTTTTTGCCAATAAGTTAATATCTTTTGCTGTCTGGAAAACCCAGGTATTACGCTGTTACCTAGCAACCCCAGCCGAGTCCAGCCCCGTTACCTAGCAACCCCGGCCGAGTTCCAATACATTTGGTCTGCTGGTTTTTCCCCAGTTCAACACTTTCCATCAAGTGTTTTTACAGCAAAACACTTGACAGAATAGACAAATGTTGTGTTGTTGACTTACCAACCAGAAGCAACTAGCTGGATTCTTGTTTGTTGTACAAAAGGCTCAATTTATATACAGTTATATAATTGTGTATTTATTTGCAACCATTTTCTTGTGCAAGTGTAAAATGTTGAGTTAGGGGGCGTGGCCAGCAGCGGCTTATTTGGATTTAAAGAGACAAGAAACCTCAAAAAAGCTCAAAATGGGAGCTTTTTTAGTGGCTGAGGGAACTAAAAATTTTTTTTATTGAAAGTCAGATTTTGGTGCAGCTATTCATTAATGTCTGCAAGGAATAGACTAAAAACATTTTCTCAACCAACGAAATATAAACAATTTGACTCAAAATTTGGGAAACTGTATACCTGATTATTATTATTATTCAAGCAAATAACCCAATGAAAATTATTTGCACTAACAGACTAAATGAAAACGTTTACTTAGGTTTGTGTTTTTATTTTTGATAATTATTAAATAAATAATAGAAGAGCTGTCAGTGAACGAAAGAAAGTGCCAGAGTGTTTATTTGTTAGTTTAGTGACAAGCTTCAATTGGTCATTTATGAACATGATTAGTTGTTGGGGTTTTGTAATGTTATTGAGTTTTTTAATTAAAATGTTAACAGTTTCAGAAATATTTGTGGTGTTTTTATACAAGTAACCCTTAAATGATGAGACATCATTACAGTTTTATCAGTTCATTTTAGTTTGAGGCTTCTGCATTACACAGATCCATCGTTCTTCTCTCATGTTAAACCCTTATTTTCCTTCATGCATTTGTTTTTTCAGTTGACCATTATGTAAGTTCCTAAATGTTTCCTGAAACTTTCTCCACTGACTTCCCAACCTCAGGTCCACATTTTCGCGGCTCGTCCTGTTGATCACTGTCATTACTACTGTGTCATCTTTCGTCAAACCCACGGCCAACGCCTACGCCTTAAACTGTTTTGGCCTCCACCTTCTGTACACCTTGGCTCTGGAGATGAGACGGTAAATAAAAATAAGGTTTTTCATTCCGTGAAACTTCAAAACACGCAGCTTTTTGCTTTCAGTGTGACCACAGATCTTTTCTTAACCTCAGCTGCACTGACCAGAAGGCTCTACGTCTGGCCAAGCTGTCGGTGGCGCTGTGGGTCCTCGCCATCTCCTGCTGGATTAGCGACCGTTTGTGCTGCAGTTTCTGGCAGCGGTTAAACTTCTGCTACCTTCACGGGATCTGGTAAGACCTCTGGTCACTTCCTGAATATATCAGACTCGTTTTACTCACAGAAAGCAGAGCTGTGCTTTTCTGTAACGTTTCAAATTAAGCTTAAAGTCAGACAAAGATAAATTTACGGAGACAGTTTAGAAATTATTTAATTTACCAATGTAAAAAGCAATTCTCTTTCTTATTAACCCTTTCATGCATTAATTTAGATCCTTTGTGTCCTGATTTCTTTCCAGTATTTAGCACAAAAATGGAGGGAATAAAAAAATGTGATTTTTTTTGTTGTTGTAATTTTCTCCAAATACAAAGTTGTTATTGGGAGAAAATAGTAGCATTAGTTTTTACTTAATGTCACAATATATATTTTTTGGATATTCCTGAGTTGGTTGACTTGTTTTTAAGTCTGTCGGCCATATTGGATTTAACAAAAATTTTCTTGCACTTGCAGTTGATGGCCAGTAGTTGGCAGTGTCAACTAGTGTCAACTTCAGTGGTCTGTGTTTATAACATAAAAATCCACAAGAAACAAAAGAAAATGGCTTCTAGAAAAGCTATCTGCTGCAGTGACGGCCATGCATGAAAGGGTTAAAGCAACATATTTGTTATCATTATGTCTCAACATTGTAATGTGAGAAAGATAATCTGTGAAACGATTGAGTTCCCCAAATCTTCCCAGTGCTCTTATTTCTGTCTGAAGAAACGTACCGGTCCTGGTCAAAAAGAGACAATCAGCCTTGCGTATGCGCCGCTCAATATGCTAACGGTAGATAAACAATTTACAGTTACAGAAAGCAGGATATCATCGTGCATATTCTGTTTTATCTGTCTTTCAGGCACATTCTCATTGTGATGGCTGTGGCCTACGGCAGCACGCTGGTAGCTTATCTGGATGCCAGCAATGAAATACCTTATTCTCTGCCTGGACTGGAGTACTGGCCCTGTGATAAATGGGCCGTTGGATTCCCCCACATTGTTCTCTCCAGCTCTCCTAAGACCCAAAAACGGTGCTGACAAATCATTACCCCTGGCATTTCATTTGCTGTCAAATGTTCACTTAACAACTGAATTGCCTCGCATCTGAATCCTACCGATAAATGTCATTGCTTAGACTGAAGTTAGCATTTAAATGTTTATCTGTAGCCACCAAAACAATCTAATAATAGAGGATAATGAGTTTAGCTGTTGACAAAACATTCATCTCATCACTTTACAGTATAAAAATATTTTCACCCAAGTGCTGCATAGCGAAAACTTATCTAAGCTAGTAGGTACGTTTTCTACTAGCTTGGTAGTAATTAAATATTACAACATCGTTTCAATTAAACATTGTGACAATGTTTAATTGCATGTAAAGAACAATACAGTAGAGACTGATGCTAATTTTTTGCTTTGTAAACATGTATAAAATGGTACTAAAGTGAATTAATACAAAACATTTTAACATTTGGAGATGCTTGAATGCTACCGAAATCTTTAAAATTAGAGTTAGCCTAGCTAATTGCTAGCATAACTTTCTGGTGAGTTATTCTCCCAAATCCCAACCTACATTGTTTAGAACACTGTTCATTGCATATAAAAATAATGACTGCTAATGTGTTTAAATTGTTCCTTTAATAACATTAAAAGCAGCAAGTAAAAAGTCTGAAAGCTGGCCTGAAGCAGACAAGAGGCTAGCGAAGCGCAGCCAACACTGCTGCTATGTTTACATTTCCTTATTCTCAGGGAAAAATTTGCGCCAGCTTTTTGTACCAGCTTGTGATGGTGAAGAAGTGATTAATTTTTTTATTTCACTTCGTCCAGTTGTCCTTGCAGTATTTTGCATCCTTCAGTTCAGACCATAGTTTGCAAAAAGGTTACAAAAAATCAGTAAGATCCACTTGCAAAAAGGGATAAATTTAGAAAACAAGCCTCTAGTTCAATACTCTGCAAAGATAGTCATCAGTAATTGGCAAAAAATAAATAAAAATAAAAAATCCAACCAAACCAAAGAGCAGAACAAAGATACATTTTTTTTATCTTTTATCTGAAAATGGGAGTAATCATAGTAACATTATATTTAGAGTTTCAGTTTCTTAAATATGAACCGACTGTCACTTTACACTGAAATTATGTTTTATATTTTAACTTCAGTTATTAAATTCTAATTTACTTTAATAATTGATTTAATTTAATCATTTTTTTAGTAAGTTTAGTAGTTTTTTAAAAGATGTCCAGAAACGTGATTCTTCCAAATGTATATAAAGAGTTTTAATATTACAGATGCTTGAGCAAATTTCCCAGCCTGGTTGTGACCCATCTTGCTACAATAATTGTATTTATTTTTTGGGAGGTCTTAGAGTGTTCCATTGCAAAAGTGGGATTTTATTTTCATTTATCAAGTCTTAATTTTGTGTGAGATATTTATCTTCAACCATTCTTTACCATCAATCCATCCATTTTCTTTGCACCCTTGTCCCTTGGGGGGGTTGGGAGGGTTGCTGGTTCCTCTCCAGCTGGCGTTCTGGGCGGTGGGTGGGGGTCACCCTGGACAGGTCGCCAGTCTGTCGCAGGGCAACACAGAGACACACAGGACAAACAACCATGCACACCTAGGGACAATTTGGAGAGACCAATTAACCTAACAGTCATGTTTTTGGACTGTGGGAGGAAGCTGGAGTACCTGGAGAAAACCCACGCATGCACAGGGAGAACATGCAAACTCCATGCAGAAAGGCCGGGGCTGGGAATTG
>CAEGAF010158462.1:0-2500 GCA_903067075.1 Micropoecilia bifurca
TGTGTGTGTGTGTGTGTGTGTGTGTGTGTGTGTGTGTGTGTGTGTGTGTGTGTGTGTGTGTGTGTGTGTGTATTTGGTCTCTTCAAAAATGGGTGTGCACATCATCTCAGTGTATACATGCGCGCATGTGTATGTGTGTGCGTGTGTTTGCATGTGTGTGTGTGTGTGGGTCTTTGTTTGCTTCCAGTGGGTGTAAGCGCGCTCGCCACTTTTAGTGTTTTTCTCAGGGACTTGGCTTCCTTCCAAGCCTGAAGAGCTAATTGGAATTAGAATAACATTCCTCAAAGGCCGCTCGTTTAGTGCCGGAGCTGAGTGCTAACGATGGAGTGGTGGGTGAGGGAGAGGAGGGAGTTAGAGCCCTAACGATCTGCGCTAACAATGTTTTATTCTGATTTTTAATGAGGGGTAATCACTCAGCTGTATAAGAAGAGCAGCAGAAGAAGAAAAAAAAGCTGAGGAAAAAGTCGAGGCGGGGATGGAGCGAGGTGGGAAGAGGCGAGGTGAGGAGGAAACAGTAATTATCTCCTCTCCGAGCTGTGAATCACGGCCCGTGTTGAGGTCTCTCCCAGGGAAATTAGAGATGCACACTAACCGCCTTTATTCAGAGCCAGAGCTACCTGATAGCGCCACGATAATAAAACACAGCGAATAAAACAAAAGCGCTGCAGAACACCTGTCTTATATATGCCAAGTCTCACGTTGGGTTTTAAAATGAAAGCACATCCCTAAATATGCTCAAAAGTGTTCTGTCTTTCAACCTTTGCTCACAAAGCTCTTTTAAAGAGTCTGAAGACTCAGTGGTAAGTAGTAAATCTAAACATCGTGGCCAAGATCACTGGAAAGGTTATTTATGACCAAATTTGATAGAATAAAAGAAAAAAATCAGTTTTTTCTAATCAGATTTATGAAGGTTTTAAATTCCATATGAACCAACAATGATGAATTTAAAGCATCTGTGTTGATTTTACTGAGTGTTAGAGCTGTTCTCCACACAGCTAGTCTGGTTCAGATTATTCTGGACTATTTTGTGTCATTTGGCCAAATCTTGCCAAACAATGAGTTCAAGTTCAGATTTATTTTTAAAGAACGTTTCGGGAACAAGACAGTTCTTTACATCATTAAAACGTAGTTAAATTCATATCAAATGTATTGATCAATGTTTCATTTACTACTAATCAAAAGCAACAAATATGAGGAGCTCCTCAAGGCTTAGTTCTTGGGTCTCTTTTATTTAACATGTATATTATTTCCCAAGCTCAGATAATGCAGCACTAAAACATCTCAATACGCTGATGACACTAAACTTTAGGTTTCTGTCTCAGCATTTAAAAATAATCCATTAAATTCAGTCAGTACGTCCACAATATGAACAAGTGAAGAATCTCCTTAAACCTATGAAGGAAAGACATGTCATTGTTTTCTTTCACACAATTACAAGGTCAGCGCTCAACCAGACTTTTTTGGCTAAAACTGCAGAAAATCCAGCTGCTGTGGGCAAAATAAACTTACTACCTTTTTAAAAACATCACAGCATAGGGAGATTTTTCCAGCCACAAACACAAAAACAGAATTGCCCACGACTAACAGATTGGACAGCTTGTGGCGTAAAGCGGCTACCGTTTTAATAAGTAACAGGAACCACACCCTGCCCAGGAGGCCAATAGACTGCATCAACAAAAAAACACTAAGCAAATGTTGTTTGTGTGTTCATCACTGCTGCAAACGTCTTTCAAAACCAGCCATAAATCTCATCAATATAAAGAAACAGTTTATGTTTTTTCCACTCAGTCCAAGAAAACAATAATCAATTCGACCCGTCAGGGGAAACAACCCGGATTTGGAAATAAATAAATGAGAGAATCAGAGAAACACTAACAGACAAAAAGGAGAGGACAGCCAAGGAGAGACAGAGTGACACGTGAAGCCGGAGAGACGGTGTGATGGAGTAATATGGCATACAGCAGAGATGGAGTGTGAAACAGATGCTGCTCAGTGGAGAGTGAGAGGCCAATGGAGCTTGTAGAACGCTTAGAAAGGGCAGAGGCTGAATCGATTCACACACAAACACACACGTTAATCTCTGCTGTATGCGGCTGTGTGTGCGGCTGTGCGAAGTGGGAGGAAAGGGTGAGAGTGAGAGTGAAGGATGGAGGATGCAGGGCAAAGGGGGAGAGAGAGAGAGAGAGAGAGAGAGAGGCAGGGAAGGAATAGAGGAGAAGATGGATCAGGAGAGATAGAGGCTGATTATCGCTGAGCATTGACAGAGTAAAAGCCCAGTGGGCGTTTTACAGACACACACACACACACACACACACACACACACACACACACACACACACACACACACACACACACACACACACACACGCCACTAGCCTTTCAAGTAAACTAACACATTCACCCACAAAGTGATGGAGATAGAGCTGCCAGACCAATACAGCCAGACCTCTATTTCAACCAGCATCATGGATGAATGTCTGCTCCCCTCCCAGCTGATCTC
>CAEGAF010158462.1:7500-14831 GCA_903067075.1 Micropoecilia bifurca
GTCTGTTTGTTGTTGGAGTTGGTATTAAGCAGGGGATTGGATTCACTTATTTAACACACAGTTGATTTGAACAGCTGTTCTGTTTTGAAGCTCACTACACAATATCGCCATAAAAATAAAACCCTGTGTGAAATCACAGCCCTACACAGTGCTCACGTCTCGCCTCCTTCTGATTGGCTCAGCACTGCCCAGACTTTTCATTTTTAATCAGCACGTCTAACGGAACCTGGTGAAGAAGAAAACAAGAACCTACACAGAAAAAATACCACTGTTGAATTAACACCCAAAAGTGCCTACATGTGACCAGGTCAGCTGGTGTTAAATTTAACAATACGGAGTGTCACATTAACATTTACAATGATGCTGGTGTTAAAATATATTAAAAGTAGCACCAGTGCAGTGTTGATCACAAAACATAATGTGGTGTTGAAAAAGTAAATAATTGACCCACAAGGTGTCAATATTAATGAAATCCTGTGGAAAATATTCAAAGCAATACACAGAAATGGAAAGTTTAACTTTTCTTAAACCCATTTCAGTATTATAGACCAATGTCAATTTAACCAAAAAATGGGAGTCAATCTTTTAACTCGGAATGTGCCGATCAGGTTTCTTTCTGCCGATACCGATACCGATCACCCCTGAGGGATGATCCCCGATACCGATCACATAATTATTATTTTTTTATCATAAACACTACCGGTTACATTATGTGGAAAAAGGAACCATGAATTCACCTTCATTTAGACAAAAACTTGCTTTTAATAACTTTTTCTAAGAAGAAAACTAAACAAAACAGGCATTGTGCAAATTGTACTGCTATCAATAATAGTATCTTTAACAGACTGATAACATATGAGGCTCTGAAGAAGCTAAATAATGCAAAGAGCCAAAATAAAACCTCTCAACATTGACAAAAATTTCAATTATAAAACTTAACATTAAAAGGCAAAAACAGGATCCATAACAATAAACTATCCAGAGTTACTGAATGAAAACTTCCTGTTAGCATGGCGGCTAGCTGGTTACTGCTAGTTTCTGACTGAGCGAGTAATTATACAGAACAGACAGGAGATTTTTTTAGAGATTATCGTCTCATGTTAGGACAGAGAAAGTTAAGTTAGATGCTGCAGCTTTAAACAGGTTGGGTGTGAGAGTCACTACCGGGTGGAGCAGAAGCGGCTCTGTGTCAATTACCAAATATTAAATATTACCACCTGTAGCGGATCAGCGGTTCAACATCAGAACCAGCATCTTACATCGAAGCTCGAAGACTTAAATAATTTTACAGGTTATTTGTTTAGCTTTCTGACCGTCATGCTAATCCGGTGAGTGTTTGTAGCTGCGCTGCTTTACCTGCTGTCTGATCCTCCATGTCTTTTTACTGCATTGAGCCTCGATGTATCCAAACTCTGTCATTGTTTTATGTCGTATTAGCTTCGTTGTGTTGATGCATTTTGACCTGCTTCAATTTTCCACCGCAACAGCAAACTTACCCATTAACTCAGTGCGTTATAGTTACACATGCTTAGCATTTGTTGCTGGGCGTTTGCGCAGAGTGAAGGAAAGACAGACCAGCTGGACAGACAGGCTGAGAAATGAGAAGCAGGTGATCAGTATCGGCAACAGAGCCAATGATCGCCGATCATCACCGATTTCACGGATATCGGCCCGATCGATCGGCACACCTCTACTTTTAACACTTTCAAAAGTGTTACTTTAACACCAGCTGACTTGGATACATATAGACACTTTTGGGTGTTAATTCAACACTGGCATTTTTACTGCGTACCGTTTTAGTCATCAGCTGGTTAAAAAAATTAAAGGAGTAAGAAACAGCATTATTTGAACATTACATTCAATGGGCAGACATCTTTATTAAAATCCTTTAATAAATTTTAGGTTTGGATCGACTTAAATGAAAGCTCTGTGGAGAGGTGGACCAGGTTTTTAAATTGCACAGAATTGCTGAGAGGGTCGTGTTGTTTTTGTGGCTCCATAGGCTTGTCAGCGATCTGTAAGGTGCTTGAGATGTACAAACATTTGTTCTCCTTATAACCAGAAGAACTTTGTCCATCTTCTCACCACAAAGTCGAGCTTTCATCCGGTGCAGGTTTGACTCCACCAGAGTTTCACTGTGAAAGATCCTGTTTGAGGTTTCAGTTAGCAAGATATATGGACAACGTGATTCTGTTGAGTTTTCATCAAGCACTGGAGTGTTTCGCTGCCAAGTGTGAAGCTTTTCTAAAGACCAAAGTATGGTCCAGGGTGCAAGCACTAAATGTCTAAATTCTGTTCTTGAATGTTGTTTTTGACAAATATTCTGGACAGAACTTTTTGGGATGATGTACAACAGTTATCATAAACACTACCGGTTTATGATAACCGGTAGTGTTATCATAAACCGATCTCAGCTTTAAGACTGAGATCGGGAAAAGCTTAGGTTACTTTCTCCCAGTCGGGAATCAGTCTTGGTATCTTGTTCAGGGGCTGCAGCAGCAAAACCTTGATATTGCTTGATGTTTTTTTTTCTCTGATCACTGCATCCTCTTGCAACTTTTGCTCAACTTGCTTTAAATTAAGCAAGAAGCATAGGGGGACAACAATTACAGCTGTGAGGTAATACAACTTCTATGATCCTCATTTGAAAACAAAGGAGTCTAAAATGTTTTATATGGATGTTCAGTTCTCAAAATTATCCTGGTTGCAATGCTGGACACCTTGATTAGATCAAAATGTGCGTCTATAACAGCCTCCGTGTGTTTGACCAAATCAGAAAGTACAACAGTCAATACACAAAATTAAAAAGAAACACATTTATTGAGACGAATCAATCATTTGGCTACTTTAAGAGCATTTAGAATTATTCCTGATTAAATGTAAAACATGTACAAAAACAATTTGTCATTTCTACAGCATGTCTGGTAGGAAAGAAAAAAAGATATATACATTTTTACAGACCTCAAAAAAAACAAACAAAAAAAAGAGAGACAAGGTAATAAGTTTTGTAAAAATGACAAATTCATCCTTAACCTGAAGTATGACTTCAATAATTTAATCTTCTACTGTTAAAATATGCTTCGCAAAGAGGGAACCCCCTCCAGCATGGTAGTATTTTATCTCAACATGTTAGAACAAGTGACACTGACAGACATTGCATCATTTGTTTACTATTTATGGTCTTAAAACCAAAAATACCCACTAACTCAGGAAAATTAACTCAGCAGACAGAATAATCATAGTTGGTTCCAGTTTACAAAGCGTAAACTATTCAAACCATAAGACATTGCGTGTTTTGCGTTGAAATGCTTGATGGGAATGAACTTTTAACAGAACAATTCTGTGGACTCTTAAGCTCAAACATAGTAAGTTCTGGGAAATAAAAAGTTAATCACAGTAAGACTGCTCGACACCTTTTCACTGATAAACAGCTTTAACCTTTAGTAAATACCCTGGAGAAAACGGTGAGTATGAAGAGGGAAAATGTAAGGTAGAAATCAGATGCTAATAGGGCAAATTATGAAAAGGGCATTAATGGAATTTGAGGATTAAATCAAATCCCTTAAACTCTTACTTCAGATTTTCACCAATTGTTCTTTCAAAACAGGATTAGAGAAAAAATATCCCCCCAGTTATAAACCCCATTAGGTCCCTTTGTAACACTGAAAATTCTTCAGACAATGGACACCTTTTACATTTTTCCATGTCTGAAACTTGTGTGAATTATGTCATTGCAGCTCATTTGTGGCATTGTTGTTAAATAAATCAAAACATCCCATTTGAGTCGTTTTAACAATAAAAAGTACAGTGCATGGGTGGACCGCTACTGCTACGGTGCAGTTAGTTACTGTTAAGACATCTTAGATGGTAGGTGTGTCAGGGACGCAAGCCGAGGTCAAAAGTCATCAACGTCCATGCTGGAAGATCAACAGCCTGAAGTAAAACACAGAACAGCTTATATTGTACACACTGGAAAACGTCCATCTGTCTGTTTTCTTCCGCCTGTCCTGCTCATTTCTCTTTTCCGCATCTTCCTCTGGTCGTTACAGTGAGTTTAGTGTTCGTCAGAAGCCTGTTGCCCAGTCAGACAGAGTTCCCCTTTGGTCACCGACCAGCAGCTGGTCCACCTCAGAAAGCAGAAACTGCCAACAGCTACATGGTTCCTCGTCCTCGACCAGCAACATTCCGCTCCACAAAGGTTCCCAGTGGTCACAGAGGCATGTTCACAGGCACAATAAATATCTGCAGATCAAATATGTGTCTTTTCATTAGATGGAATAGAAAACGGATCACGCCCCTCTTCATGAGACGAAGTGAACATTATCAGAATTCTGTGAATGTTTGTGGGTTTTGTTATGTTTTCAGTAGATGACTTCGTAAACAGTGGCCTTCTTGTCTCCTGATCCAGTAACGATGTACTTGTCGTCCACAGATATGTCACAGCTTAGCACCGAGGAGGATTCTTTAGACTGAGAGAAAAAACAAGCAGGAAAACGGAAGTAGTAAGAAACAAAAGCTTCCAGTGAAACCAAAAGATTTTATGAATCATTCAATAGAGTAATTATCACAACATCCTTTATGAAACTGCAACACTGATGGCAAACAACTGGAGTAGGAAGGTTGCATTTTTGGTATGTAGTCTGAACTAATGGGTTTGTTATGGTTGCATGTTCAATGTACTTTGTAATCTATATTTTTGCTAGTAAATGACATAAAAAAACAGTTTGTCATATTGTATATAACAATGCTTTAAAGAGTTTATATTCAGTAATACAGTAATGAATCTGCTGGCCTTGAAAACATTAAATGAAAAGTTGACTTCCACTTTCAGCATCAGTGGAGGTAGAGAAAGTAAACAACAATGTTAGAACATTTTATACATATTATAATTAAATGATAATGCAGTTTTGGATTATTTCACTGATTTATTTAGCATTTTGAACTTCTGTGGATGGCGATGCTCCTTCTAGATCACTAGAACTGAACTAATGACAGAGTTTGAATGTTGGGAAGGAAACAAAAAGGGTTTCCACTCAGATCAGAAGAGATGTGAAATTTGTTACATCTGCAGTAGTTATGCTTCACATAAAAGTCACAGTTCTGGACCTCATAGGGGAAAACAAACAAACTGACAAACATTCAGAAGGAGTCAAAGCACACTGAAGTAGTGAACAATATGCAGATATTTTAGTACCCTGACATGGAAATATTGAAATGGAGTTCAAAGTAATGGGACGTCAAAGTTGAATGCTAAATCAAAGGTTACAGTTTTACATATTTAATCAGATAACGTTTTAACTCCTTCAACTAACCTGGAAAATACTGGCTCCATAGGGTGTTCTCCATGCGTTCAGCAGGTTGTCCTTCCCTGTACTCACAAACCACTTTCCTGTGTGAAACACAAAAACAATCACGTTGTCAACAACATGCCGTCACCAGCAAAGAGGGAACCTAAGATAAATCAACATTCCTGAATGTGTGACAGAGTTTCCTACCACAGTAAGCAAATTGCAGGGACAGAACACAGCTCTCGTGTAGGTGAAGCTGGTATTTGTCAGGCTTGGTGACATGAAGGACCTCCACGTTGCTGCTCTCCATTCCAACAGCGAGCCATTCCCCCGTCGGACAGTAGCCAAGAGAGAAGATCTGGACAGAAACAGCATTAGCTTTGAGTTTATAACCGGGTGGGAAAATGTAGCTTTGTTTCACTTGGAATTTATTCACTATTACCTAATGTTATATGCTAAGCAACTTTTATTAATTTTAGAAATCAGCTGATTTTCTGATCAAAGTGTTCACCTGAGAAGTAAAGTCATGTTGCTGCAGCTGCCGTCCCTCCCTGAGGTCCCAGGAGCGAACAGTGTTATCCAGACCTCCAGTCCACAGCTTGGTGCCGTCGTTGGAGATGTCGATGCAGCTGGCTCCGTCTGTGTGACCCTGAAACTGCCTGCAGGATACACACACAAGGTCATGGTTCAACAAGGAACCAAGACACAACATCACTCCAGAGGGAATTCAAAAAGAACCGTTGATTTGTGAGGCGTTTAAAGTTACGACAGAAAACTTGCCACATCGTCAGTTCTAGTTGCAGAATCAACGCATCTCGTCTCTTACCTAACAAGCGTCTGGTTGTGTAAATCCCAGACTGCAATGTTGCCGTCACTGCAGCAGGAGAAGCAGACTTTGGAGTCGGGGCTGATGGCCAGAGCGTAGCATGCAGGCGCTGATGATGTCAGCTCTGCTTTAATCCTGGGAGTGGGCGTGGCCAGATCCCAGATGGACAGCGTGCTGGCCTCACCGCCCACGATGAGTGTCCGACCGTCAGGGAGGAGACGGCAGGAGCGGATGTAGTTGTCTCGGTTCTGATGTAGGATAAAAGGAAATACATGCTGAACAATTAAAACGTCACACAGAAATAAAACAAAATTTCAAATGCTATTTTAAAACAAATGAATAGTTCCATGGGCTGCCACCTTATTGTGGTGGAGGGGTTTGTGTGTCCCAATGATCCTAAGAGCTAAGCTGTCTGGGGCTTTATGCCCCTGGTAGGGTCACCCAAGGCAGACAGGTCCTAGGTGAGGAACCAGCCAGAAGACCCTTTATGATGGAGAAAACTTTGGACCTGGAGCCAGGCCTGGAGGTGGGGCACGATGTCGAGTGCCTGGTGGCCAGGCTTTTACCCACGGAGCCGGCCGGGCTCAGCCCAAAAGGAGACATGGGTCCCCCTTCTAATGGGCTCACCTCCTGTCGGAGGAGCCAAATGGGTGGTGAATTGTGCTACGGACGGCGGCTGAGGGAGGGGACCCTGGCGGTCTGATCCTCGGCTGCAGAAGCTCTTGGCACGGGGAACGTCACCTCTCTGGTGGGGAAGGAACTGGAGCTAGTGTACAAGGCTGAGAGATTCTGGCTAGAAATAGTCGGCCTCACCTCGACACATGGCTCTGGTTCTGGAACCAGTCTCCTTGAGAGGGGCTGGACGTACTTCCACTCTGGAGTTGCCCACGGTGAGAGGCGCCGGGCAGGAGTGGGCATACTTGTTGCCCCCCATCTTGGCGCCTGTACGCTGGGGTTTACCCCTGTGAATGAGAGGGTAGCCTCCCTCCGCCTTCGGTTGGGGGGACGGGTTCTGACTGTTGTTTGTGCTTATGGGTCGGGTAATCCGAACTGCTGTACCCACCCTTCTTGGAGTCCTTAGAGGGGGTACTGGAGAGTGCCCATCCTGGGGACTCCCTTGTTCTACAGGGGGACTTCAACCCTTCTCCGGCTCAGGGGGGTCGTCCTGCCTCAAGTGGAGGAGTTTAAGTATCTGGGGATCTTGTTCACGAATGAGG
>CAEGAF010158476.1:0-14597 GCA_903067075.1 Micropoecilia bifurca
CACACACACACACACGCACACACACACACACACACACACACACACACACACACACACACACACACACACACACACACTGTACTTCCAGTGAGTTTAAATTGCATAGGGGTTGCATAAGGAGGGCATTTTTGCTCTCCTAAGGAAAAGTAATGTAGGTCAGGCAATAGAGACTAAAGACCATGACTTCAGGAACAATGCTGTTTGGACAGCATAAAGCTGAATTATTTGTGACCCAGAACATTGGACTTGTTTGGCATAAATCAAGTGCAGTACGTCAGGAATGAGTCAGGGATCTACCATGTATCAGAGGACGTCCAAGGAAAATGTGAAAAAATAAAAAACACCACCTTGGGTGAAGAGTTTGTTAACTTTAGAAGAACATTGTTGATTATATCTTTAGTACATGAGTAAAACTAGTCTAATATTAGTTGTCTAACTGAAATTAAATCACTTTATATTCAAAAGATGTAGAATAGATCAGACAGTATGTAGACACACTACTGATAAATCCTAGTTTTTACATTACTTTACAGTATTCACATCTGCTTTATGTCTCAATCTGCTCTCTAGACTGGATCCTGTTTGCTCTGTTCTTTTCTTTTTACCCTCTCGTGAAATTAATCTTCTCGATCTTTTTGTGCCTCTCCTTTTTTATTGAACCTGTACTGCTGAGTCACCAAGCGCTTTGACGTGAAAGGCAGAGACAGGGAGCGAGGGAAGGATGAAGGAGAAAGAGCTCGGCAGGTGGTGGGCACCGTTGCAGCCGCGGCCCGCCGAGTCCTTTCAGCTGGCACACAAACCGCCAGGCTGCCACTGAGGCCCTGCTTTCCATCAGAATATTGGCCCTGCTCTTCCCCCTCTTTAAAACGATAAACGGGGAGAACAGGCTTGGCCCGGAATAATAGGATCCTTTCTTTCTGCCCCTGCCATGTGTGGGTGCGGGAACAATGGCTGGGACAGGGAGGGGAAATGATTCAAAGTGAGATTTTCACCTGCTCCCTTCAGCCCTGGCTCTGCTCCTTTTCAGGCCATGCTAATGCCAGTTCATTTGCAGAGCACTACTGTAAGCTGTGACAGAGAGGCACACACTGAAAATGCACAAGACCCCTTTCTCTCTCTCTCTCTTTTTTGTGTGTAGAACAGTTTAGATTATTGTGCTTCAAGGCGTCCATGTGGGTAATCACTCTCATTATCATCATTATCCCATTTTCAGGCCTAAATAAGAATTAGAAGGTGTCTCATCTTAATGGTGTTGTTGCTCTTGGGTATTTATGTTGCCCCAAATGGCAGCTGCAAAGTTTAGATTTTTTTTTGAGCATTTAAATATCTTTTTCTGTCTTCAAAGCCTTTATCCGGTACATCCATCAATGCTGTTTTAGTTGAATCGAGTATTTTTTTTATTTTTTTTGTAATATCGCTGTGGAGGAGCGTTTTCCAGACTTGACTGTCTTTTTAATGAACAGCCTTATTATTATTTACTATTAGTTACATAAAAGTGAGAGGTAAAGCAGAAATGGATTGAAAATATATCTGCTGCTCTTTTTTACTTGTCGTTTTCAGTTCATTGAGAGCAGCCATCAATAAATAAAGTCGATTTTTACCATTTCCTTACAAAATAAATGATTTAAAAAAGCCAAAGGCAAAGTAAAAGTAATTGATATTGCCATGGAAGAAAGGCAAACCATCTCTTTGTTGAGCATTATCTTGGTAAACGACCCAACATTCTGTCGTTTTTGGTAGAGTCAAGCAGATCTTTGCTTCATTTTGAAGACTTGATGCTACATGTGCTACAGCAAGGAACCAAGGGAAGGAACAAGTTCACAGTGTCACCCCTTCACTGAGCTTTACATGCTACCATCAGAGTATTTGTGCTGATCATATCATTATGATCACAGTCACAAGGTCTCGGACTAACAAAGCACCTTTTCTATCCTCTTTCTGTTTGGGAACATAATTTTGAGATATTTTGAAGCTAAAAACAATCATGTAAAGTGAAATAAAATAAAACAAAATCGGTTTGAGGACATTGAACAGTGATATAATATGCAGCCTCTTCCTCATCATTTGCACTGTGCGATAAGCACATTTGGAACATTTGAAGGTTATCAAAGAGAAGGAAGTTATTAGTCTTAAAAAGTAATCATTGTCATGGCATATGAGTGAACTCTTTCGCTTTCTAATCTCCTGCCTTTTTGTCATATTTCTCATCCTTTGTGGCTGTGTGCTTGCATAATTTGATTTAATGCAGAGTTTTAATCATAGTGTCTAAACACACTCATAATATATCTTGTGTCAAAAGTCCAGCTCTTATTTTAGTAGCTGCTGCCTATGTAAAGTCAAACATAAAACATTAGTTTAACAAGACGTCATTTCTGCAGCCTGCTTCTGTTTCATGAAAGAAAGGTACACAGATGTGCGCAGAGGCGTAGTAGTTCATTTTGGTTAAAATGCTCCTGATTTGACCAGATAAATATAAAAAAGTAAAGGACGTAAAAGAGAAACCCCTATTGTGTCAGGGTTCATTATTTTAAAAGAAATAACAATGGAGCCTTGGAAGATCTTGCTCTGCTGGAAGATCAAGCAGTATCAGAAAGTGTATCAGTTTCAAAGAAATCGCTGCTCTTTGTTTCTGCTCCTCATTAACCTGCAGGCTGCCTTCACTCAAAGATGGGATTTGAGCTCAAGAGAATATCAAACACACTGTTAAATTAAAATAGGAAATCAAAAACTTTGTTCATTTGATGGTGTCTATTTGTTCCCTTAAAGTTAAGTTTTGTATATTTTAGAAGTCACTACCTGAGTCGAGTTGCAGAAACCTATGAAAGACATTGAAGTGATTCTATTGACAGTTTCTTTATATTTTACATATAAAATAAATTATTCTCCACTTGGACAATCATTTCTAATTATTACTGTCTTAATCAATAAAGAAGAAATAGTCAGTCATTTGTAATAAAAACAAAACAATAGCTTACTTAATAAAATTACATTGTAGTTAAAGTTTGTAAGATTTTGAAGCGTTTTCATCAGGTTGTAGGGATGCACAATATAGCAGCATTAACATTGGCCGATATTAGTCATTTTTATTCATTATTGGTCCTAGTAAGTAAAACTTTGCTGATGTTAACAGCTGGTATTTATTTCCATCTTATTGGTTTGTTTCAGAGCAGAGGGCTGGTTATGTGATATTTGTTTGGTCATCTGACTGTGACGCTGCGCAGCGGGGTGTTTGCTGAGATTGAAGCAGAAGTTTAGTGATTAAGTCAGCGGTGTGGTTGTGGTTTTCAATGTCATCAAAATAGTTCATGGATGCTCAGAACTCGAGGCTTAATTATCAGATAATGCCGCTTTTTTGATGGCAATGCAAAAACCATGCAGAAAAAACCATGCAGAAAAAAACCATGGACAATTCAAATATTTTATAAACAACAGTTTGAAATGGCAAAGTTAGTTTTTTATTTCTTTACAGTTCCCTTTCTCCTCTATGCTTCATTCTGCCAACTTTTAGAAATCTATCTTCAATTTGCTTATTAGCTCTGTCTGAGTCCTTCACCCTCTTTTCTCCACTCTGCTTTATGTTAACAAAATTCTTTTTATTTATTTTTTTACACATTTCCACCTTATGTAGATTACATCAGATTTCTATTTCTTATGCTTCTTCATTTTTCTCTTTTTTCATTTTGTCCTTTTTTGTATTTTATTGTCTGTTATCCCTTTTTTCATGCTGTCTTTACTCGCCTCATGTAAGTCTTTCTTTTCTGCTCCTTCTTTGGTTAAGGACAGATAAAGAGCAGAGACAGTGATAACAAATAGACAAAAGTGAAGGTAAAGGTTGTGTCTCTTACAGGGCTGCAGAAAACTCCCTGGTGGCACCGAATGATGTCTTAACCCTGAAGCAACCGCATTGCATTGTGGGAAAGGAGTTTGTGGCAACCTTACTCAGGGGAAGAAAAGATTAAAGGAATGTTTTTATTCATTTATTTGTTTTGCAAAGAATAAAATATAACATTGCACAAACTACTATCTAACAAGTGTACCTACTACTGACGTAACTTACTGTGTAAGAAATGTATATTTAACCTTCCTGTTGGAAAGATTTTTGTCCTTTCATTTGGATTAACAATGTACAAAACTGGCATTTGTCTAAGAAAGTGTGCCTTCCATTATGTGTTTTTATTCCTGCTGCAGTCGTGTGTGTGAAGGCCAAATACGTCTGCAGCATAGAAATTGCCCAGTCCTTGCCGATGTGGTCTGGTGCTGCAGGGACACGGAGGAATCATTGTGTGCAGAGATGAAAAGAAACAGAGGCAAGTTGTGGGAGGCATATTAAAACAACTGTTGTTTAGTTAATCTGTTACTCCAGACTTTTGATCATCATTCACTCAGACTCTTTTATTCCAAACATGGTTCTGCAGCACTAGCTTCAAACTGATCTACTTTGTGAACATGCTAACTAAAATAACAATAAAGGCGAATAATGTTGAATTAATGTCACACAATCGTAACAGGTTTTACTGTGCTGCAGGTTGTGTGTGACTAATTCTTAAAAAATGCCAAAGATGAGATGTGCAAATAAGGAGTTCAGAGTTGCAGAAGCCTTTAGGTGTAGCCTACACCTGTTCAACTCCTTAGTAGATCAGTCTGTCTCTTGGCAGCAATTCAAAGGATTTTGACATTGTCTATATGTAGAGAAAAAAAATGGAAAAAATGGAGATTTAACTGAGTTTGAATTTGATCTGGTTGTTAGTGACAGAAAGGCTAGTCTGAGTATTTCAGACTCTGCAGATCCAGATGGATTTTCACATGAAATCATGTCTCAGGTTCAACACATCCAGTGTGCAGCACTTTAGTGGATTAAAATGTGTTACAGATGTCAGAGGTCTCCTAATGAACAACATCGGTGCAAAAGAGGATTCCTGAAACTAACACAAACAATAAACAGAAAGGAAAATTGTAATCAAAAGAACCTAAATTCAAATGCACAAATAATAAGAATAACCTAAGAACCTGAAACAGTAAGATTGAATTAAACAGATAACAAAGAAATAATAAAAAAAGAATACAAATGAAACCCAAAGCACAAAAAAACTACTGATCATTAAAAAACATACATTTTACACCATAACTAAAACAGATGCACATCATCCTCTTTTTTTAAAAAAAAAAAAAAAAAAAAAAAATAGAAGAAAATTGATCTGTTTTTCTTATACTTTGCAATCTCTTCCTGTGTTGTTTGAAATTACGTACTTGATTTGCTGGACTGCGTTTCCTTGAGATTAGATTGTTTGACTCAGAACAGGTGATCTGTTTAAAGATTTTCTAACACATTCAATCAAATCTCTTACAAACACTTTATAACCAAATTTCTGTCATTTAAATTAAAAAATAATTGGTAAAACTAAACAAGACAAGAAAGGAAACAGCACAAACATTTTCCTAATATTGAGTCATGTGATACTCTTCCTGTTTTGGATCACAGCTAACTGGTATTTTGACCCAAAAAAGACTTCTGCTCTTTTACCTTCTTTGTTTTAGAGGACAATACAAATCTGATGATACTTAAAAACAGGTGTCACACTGTGACACATGTCCTGTATTTAGCTCCATCCCTCTTCATCAACTCTGGAGATGTTCCAAAATGTTTCACTGACACTTTAAATGAGCCCACAGCCTCTGCTGAATAAGGCTGTTTTAGAAAGAGGGCACCTGGAAAAGGCCTAATAACCTAAGAGCTGAGCCTGACCCTGTATTCACGACACCATTACTATGCTAATGCTTACACAGCAATTGCGGCTGTATTGTTCAGTCACGGATTCTCCAAGCATACCCGATATGAGTGCATTAGTGTGAGAGAGAGGACGAATGGAGACTACTGTGTCTAATGAGAGCATGTGTGTTCAATCTGCATTTATGGAATCAGATACTTTCCCGTCTGAGACCATCCAGGAGATAATGGAGTGGATGAGTGAGCGGCAGCTTCTTTCAAGGCTCAAGGATTCATCAACTCTGTCTTTACTCCTAAGTTTCTCCAAGCCCTCCCCCAAGCATCCTCTCCCCACCCTCTGCTGGATGTGATTGGCTTCAGAGCAGGAAAGGATGTTATGGAGTATGAATAATTGAGGAGAAAAAGAAGCATGTAAGCTGACCCCCAGCTGTCCTCGCCTGCATAGGGCCGGTCCTGCTCAGGAATCCACCTTCAACTGTTCCACAACCTGCGTATCAAACTACACCAGCCAGTCACCGGAAAGGGTTAAAGACGGCTGGAGGTGGACGATGAAACATGGTGCTTGAGAGACCTTCAGTGTGGGTTTCTGCATCGTGTGGGTGTGCACACACCTTCAGTCGAGGGTCAGTTTGAGGTTGCGTTGCACTTATCCTTTCATTCCCGGGAGAGCACCGCACTCTGCAGCCGTGCACGTCCGTGTGTGTGCGAGGAGGAAGGAGGCGGGAGGAATGTGTGCGGGTGAGTCGGTGAATGAGTTTTATGCCCTCCTAGTTTCTTTTAAGGTTCCCGGGGAGCCACAAAGGAAGGAGAGATTGTTGCCATGCAGGCTTGACCCTATTCATCTCCTGAAAGATGTAGAGTGGCTGCAGCGTGGGCCAGCACTCCCAGCCCATCGGCCTCGGTGAGTGAGGCCGATGGGCACTGCAGACCCTTAAAGACGAGTAAACACACCACACACCTACAACTCTCTCAACATGGTTTCTGGGGAATGTCGTGGGGCAAGTCGAAGCAGATCTCTGGTAATTCCACCCTGCCTGGCAGCGATTTTAGCGCGCTGGAGTGTTTATGTGTGAGGCAGCCAGGTAAGAGGGTAAATATGCTCCGGCTTGCAACCTGCAAGAGAATTTGAGGTTTTACACAGACATGAAGACAATGTTTGGGGCTTCGCTGTGGTCGTAATATCTTCTCAAGGGGTGATGTCAGTTTTCTACTCATAAGCACAAACAATCTGCGGACAATACAGAGAGTCATGAGAGGAAGTCTGCGCAATTGATTAAAGCAAACATTTCATCTTCTCCCTCATGTGACTCAGTGTAAAGCAATGCAACTTCCCATTGCTACAGTGTTAATGATGGCTGATTAACTGTGACGGTGAAGCTGCCTGTCACAAGACCTTCTGCTGCTCATCTGGTGTTTTTAAAGGCCTTTCATGACTCCAGTTTGTTTGTCTTTTACTTTAAATAATCATGACAATTGCTCTACACACAGGGATGTGCAAAAGTATTTATCTCTCAAGAACCTTTTCACATTTTGTCACATGCACATACCACAATTATCAACGTATTGTTCAATGAATTTGTATGGGGAAGAAAACTTGTATGTTTGCAGTGTAATGTTATCCTCATCCTGTCCAGATTGAGGGTCATCTTGCCCAATGACCGCTGGAAATAGGCACCAGCCTCCCTGTGACCAGGCGTAGATGGATGGATCCTCTCTTCAGGTCACTCATGGATCATTTTAGGTTTGTTGTAGCTTTATTTAGCAATGATGACTCTGCAGCACTTGGTTTCACTTTGCAAAATCTTTCCAAGTATAATTTGTCTAGTTTCTAGTGCACTTGAAATAAGACAAAACTAACTTATAAGTAACTTTCCAGAAAGATATGGGAGTTTGTTTTAAGTCAGTAATCTCTTAATATTATTTTAAAAATACTTGCATACCTCTGGAAGATTGTTTTTACTTATAAGAAAAGAAAAAAATCCTGTTGTAAGTCAGAAATCTGTCAGTGAAGCCAGTACTTTTTTTATTTATATAGAATTATTGAGTTAAAACAAACTCCCATATCTTGCTGAAAAGTTACTTGTAATTTATTTTGTCTAATTTAAAACATTACAAACTAGACAAATATACTAGGTTATACTTGTGTTTTTGAAATTCTTTACATTATTATCAACTTTATGATGAGAATATTGACATGGTTATAATCAAAGATTTTAGTTTGAGGTCACTTAAAGTGTTTTTAGTAGGACAAACACCTTGAAGCACTTTCTGATGAACATATCTTTGCCTTTAAGTGATGCATTTTGTGGTGTTGGATCAACCATCTGGGCTTCGATTTCCAACTTTTTATCTTCCGCCCTTCCATTTCTATCAAAGGTTTTCTGTTATTCACCAATGCATCTTGCTGATTCAGGCCTGATATTACTGGACCAGAAAGGGAGAGAGTTTAGTGGCCACCTCGACGTTTCAGTTTTTTTCACTATCAATTACTTTTTTTTTTCGTTGCTAATTTGTTTGCCTGCAACATTCCAGTCTTCATTCCCTGCATACATCAGAGTAAATTTTGCTCTCTTTCAACTATGATGCTCATCTTGTCATGGTTTATTAACCAAGTTTGACCAATTTTACCAATTCATCATCATGTTGTTTTTCCAAACTTGAGATACTATATACTCAAGTATGCTTGAGATACTCAAGCATACTAATCTTAGTGTCACAAAACAGTTGACGTTGAAGAAAGTAACTAAAATATTCAAAAAATGCTCTCTATTCTCATTCAGGCATTTAGCAAATGCAAATCATTCTGCTAATACAAACTGACAGAAAAAAAAGAAAAATGTAATCTAATTTAGACATTGTGTGTAAATATTAAGTTTCCATTTGTTTCTTTTTAACAATGTGTGTCAAGTCATCCTGTGTTACTTCGAACCATGTGGCTGTTTCTAGAGACATTTTGGTTTTGAGCTAACGTTTGTTTTTTGTATATCATTTTACAGCTAATAAAGACAAATCCAAATCTCTTGAAAATGTTCTTACTCCCTTTTCCTACAGTGTGAAGTAGTAATTTTATTACTGCAGTAGCAAAGCAATTTACGGGTGACTTTTCAGTCCCATGATTTGGAATGCGGGTCTCTGCTTGCCCATAACCAGTAAAACCAGTGGCTCTTGTGTTGAATGCATGTTCTTTTCTTTTTCTTCTTGTTTTCCAACCACTGGATCCTCAGCTATGATGACTTTAGTCTGCAGTATGCAGACTCACTCAACTTCTTAGTTTTTTCACGTTGCCTTTTTTGTTATTCCACATATTTAAAAACAATCGCTTTCAATGCTACAGTAAAATTTATATTTGAGGCTTTACTGCTTAGTGTTGATGTAATACTGTATTATATTGCAGGCCTTTAGTTTAAATCATCTGTGCAAACACTGAAAAGACAAAGTGGATTTTTCCTCGTATCTGTACATAAAAAGTATTTTTTTCAGAGCTGGTTAAATGGCCTCTTGTCTGGTCTGAATGTTCAGGCAATAACAGCTTCATTGTTGTTTCACAATTGGACTGCTATAGTGCCCCAGTAGCTTGACAGGTAATAAAATCCTGGGCTACCTCTAGCAGGCAAATGAGCCACACACCAACACAATGAATATAAATTCTCACTTGCCCAAAGGGGGAGTTATGAATCCTCATGTTGGGTTTGTTTTGGTTGAAAACATGCATATCAGATTAAAGGTAAGATCTACATTCTTTCGGGCCGTTTCTCATGCTCAAGCCCTCTTTTTGTGTGTTTGTGTGTCTTTTTGAGTGCGTTGAACCTGTTCACCCGGAGACTAGACTCCACGACTCTACTCTCACTGACAGGATTTGCTCCAGGCCTCCAATCTGGCCCCAGTTGTTCAGGTGTTTTAAAGAAGCCTGTGATGAATGATTTTTACCACTTTCAAAGTGCATCTCCACTTTTCTCCAAACATTACAGCTGTGTATCACACAGATGATGTCATGGCCTTTCCCCACTTAGGCTGTGGAAAGAGAAAAGATGGAAGATTTGTCTAATGCTACCACTTGCTCCAAAAGCACCAACGTTCCCTAGTTGGGGTCTTAATGGCTCTATCCCCTCTTTTACTCACCAACCCACAACACCCACCTTCGCTTTCCTTAATCATAGTGACCCAGCCCACCTTGAGCCAACGTGCTTTAGCATACTCAGCAGAGCTGCAGTAATCAGTAATCAGCCTATGGGTCTAAGCCTCTCCCCACGTTGGCAGCCTGGCCTCTCCTGTCATCTCTTCCCAGTCAGAGGGATAAGAGCTGCAGGCATCACCTAAAGGCTGCCCTTTACTAACACACCCAAACACTTATTATTGTTTTATACAAACAGAATAAGCTCTTTCATTGGTTCTCATGAACTAAAAAGAATAAAGCACATTTGTTTTCAACATTAGAAACTAGTTTTCCAAAATTATAAATGCAGGTTCAATTCTGACATCTCCAACCACTTTTTAAACCTAATGTATTTCCTAAAGTCCTCTTTGTCTTTTGAGATTGTACTCTTTAATATCTTCTGATGCAAACAGGCTAAAGTTATCATTTAAAAGTGATGTGAGCGACTATACTGACAGTGTTTGACGGTGAAATGACACCAGAATAATTTTAATGCTTCTAAGTTGCCTTCTGTTGCCTTGCAGCGAGTCCCAGGTTAAAATCCCAGGCTTCAGTTTTTCTGCTCATTCCCCCTGTACATGAGTGGACTCTCACCAGCTACTCTGGCTTAATCTCACAGTCCAAAAGCATGACTAAGGTTGGTGATTCAAAATTCCTCTCTCCCCCAATAAACAATGGAGATAAGCGCCAGCATCCTTGTGACCCTGCAAGGAGAAGCCAATAGATTTAAACTCAGAACAATGTTTTACACCCTAACTGTACTTTAAACTTCTCTATAACTTTATCCCTAACTTGCATGGTGTGTTCTTTGGTGCTTATTGTGTTCAGTAATGTACTCTAAGGAACTGTAAATCCACATGTTTTAACTTTATGTAAGATTTGATGTCAGACGAGGTCACAATATCTGAGTTGTCAATGTCAGCGTAGAGAATCATTTATATCTCTGGTTATTCTGCTGTGAGTTTTATCTATCTAAGGGCAAAAGGACCAAAGTCTCAGCATTCTTAGCCAGCAGCTCCCTTCTCCTTTTCTGTAGAGGCTGAGCATCAAGCTCTGTAATGTTCTTCTGTCGTATGACAAATACAAATACTCTCGCCCACATGATGAAAACATCGTGTAGGATGAATAATGCTTTCACATCTTTCCATATCCAATTCTGTGATGCTTTTTTCACCTTTGAACTCTCAAAGGTGTCTTTATTGTTATAATGAGGGGTTTGCGCATCACATATCTGCTTTAATATAAAATACCAACTCAGTCACAGAAAGACAAGGTGCCTTTATCTTTGTCTTCACGTTTTCCTTCTGATCTACAAACACGATATGTTGAAATAGTGGAGTTCTGACCACAGCTTCCTACTTTAAATAATGATCCCTCACAGATGTTGCTGCAATGCTGGTGTTCAAACATCATTTCTCACACCATTTTTGATGCAAATCCAGAACTGGGACTTCTCAAAATGTTACACCAAACCCCACAGCATAACTTCAGGTGATTTGCATGCTTGCACTGTATGGGTGTATCGCTATTTCCCACATTTCTCTATTCATTCTGCAAGTTTCTGCTTGTATTTCTCTCTTCTCTCCCAGCTTGCCAGCTTCTCACACTTGCCAGCTTGATTTTTTTTTTGATCATCCGTAAGGGTTTGCACTACCAACCTCTGCACAAGCAATTACATAGTATCTCGAGGAAAGAAGCGGCACACAAAGACAGTGGGGGTGGGTGTCATTAGCGTTGCCACAGCAACCTCCATCAACCCCCTTCCTCATTTTATGAAATTCTCCTGGCAATCCAGCCCAGATACAGGGGAAGTTGCAGTAAATGATTTATTAACACGCTGATGGAATTATTCCTGATCATTGTTCACACTAATTCTCAAAGTGCTCAATGGTGACATTGGACATGCTTTCATTTTCCTGTGTAAATAGTCAGCCTGGGCATTCACTGGGGCCATCATTATAATCTTACCACTTTCATTTAGTACGAGATAAAAAGGAGTGCAACATCTGCACTATTATCAGATTTAATATTCCTGCCATCGTGGTTTCAGCCAAGGCTGCCTGTAGCTCTGAATGCTGCTCTGTGATGTCTGTGTAGCAAAAGGTCAGAAATATGGAAAACAACTTCTGTAGCTTTATAATGCTAATAAAAAGTAAAATGGCACAGATGATTCATAAAAATCATAAACAGTTGGCGGAGAAGATTGCTTTGCTTTACTAACGGATTTGTATTAAATACAAACAAATGTGATACACTACAACAATTTAAGCCTATGAGTTTATGAAGTCTTTCTCGTAATTAACTTTTGATTCCGAAAAAACCTAAAACTCTTATCGCAAACTTCTCCTTTTAAAGAACACGGCACGGATGCTGTCCTTTTCACCTAATTGTACCGTATTCTGAATGTATTGTTTATTATTTTTGGGAAAACCATTTTAACAAGAGCAATCAGGATTTATGTTAGAACAGATGAACTCTGACTGGTGGTATTTGTTAACCCCAACAAATCCATGACACATAATTTTCATTTCTGGAGCAGTGATTGTAGGTCTCTGATGTTTGCAATGACAAAATAAACAGCAGTGAATTTTTAAATAATTGTTTTCATCACTTTTACGATCATAATGGATAGCATAGATATTCTGAAAATATGTCACTCATCAGCCTGCAGCTGTGAACAGAAAACAGTAATTTAAATGGAGAAAAGCTCTGAATGCATAAACATGTTTGCACCAATAGAAAACAGCCTCTAATTAGTTTAAAAGTATGCAAATTTGCTTTTGCAACTTTTTATAAAATTTTAACATACTTATCAAACTTTTAATGAGACCTAGATTTTATGTCTCATTTGTGGAAATGCAAAATGCCTTAATTTCTTCCCTTTTTACACTTAATATAAGATCCTAATTTTGAAAGCAAAGCTCAACAAACACCAAATACCAACACAGTTTTGCTGAAACTGATGCAAAGTACAAAAACCAACTTAGAAAACAAGATAGATATGATATCAATTTGCCAACTTATTGTAATATAAACTAAAAAAGAAGTGGACTAGAAACTTGGGGATACAGATGTATCACATTTTTATTTTATGTGACTTATGATAATGTATTGTGAGCAGTGATTTACAAGGTATTGTCTAATCCACTGAACTTAGCTTGAAAATATTAAGGTCTCTTAATTTGTTAAAAAAAATGTAATGTTTTAAAGAGTTAAATGTTTTTTTTTAATCCAGAAAAACTCCTACAACTAATATTATGTGGTCGTTAATTGACAGGACAGGAAGAGCTTATTTACAGCAAACTCCTGAATTTTTTATATATTATTTTAAAAAACGAACAAAAAAACAATTGTTTATACTGTTAAAAAATGCATATCTTATTTTTGTATTATTTCTATATTAATATCCTCCACATACCTGTTCACCCTCTCTGTGTTTTTCTCCTGTTTCCCTCTTCATGCTCGCTCTGTGGCATGTTCATTAGTGTTACAGTAGAGAGCTGATAGTCGTGACGAGTGGAAGAGGGAGCAGAGGGAGCCCCAGGTTCATAATGGGAAGCAGCAGGGTGCATATAGTACACAAACACATCAGTGCTTCCAACTCTGCAGATGCCCTGCACAGAGAGGGAGCAAGGAGCCACTTGTGTGTGGGTCAGCTGTAAAATATTCATTAATGTGGATGTTATACAGATTGCTCACTGATGCAGAGCCTGATTTTTACAGATAGTGTGTATCGCTGCAGTGGTAATGTTTTCTGCATTCGACAGGGTATCAGAGGCAACACTGCCATCATGACGTTAAACTACATTCATTCCTTGAATTTTCAAGCAGCACATTTACAGTTTTAACCAGCAACAACACCTCAGTGGTTTCCACCTCTGAAGGACGTCCATGCAGCTCATGCATATTATGTGCATGGTCCCTAACTGCTGCTGAAAATAGGTGGTCAGAGTAGTTACAAAAAAGTACTGCAAAATTGCGTTTCTTTCCTGCATTTTTATTGGTTGGAGGAGAGTAGAAGGAGGGGCTTGGCCAGAGTAGCAGATGTAGCAGAGTAGCCCCTAGTCACCCCTATGTCTTGAATTTGGGGGGGGATCATATTTTATTTTTCACTACAGAAGGGTTCAGTGAATGGGCATATGAAACTGGTGGGTTCGGTACCTCAAAAAAGGTTAAGAGCCACTGACCTATAACAAAACCTCACTGGGAAAAATGAACCTGCCGTAAACTAAATTTAACTTTTAAATCAACAATAAAAATTCAAGTTGGTATCTTCACACAAATATGTGAAGTATCGAAGTCAAAAATATATATTGTAATTGTTTCTTGGAAATAAATTGGATCCACACAATGTTGTTGTCTTTACTCTGTTTCATTCAGTGTAGGAGCCATATGTACATTTCTAGAACTTGCTACAGAATGTTTTGTTATGACATAAGTTAGATTTTTGCTCTGCTGTTTGAAAGAAATAGGCATCTGTGATTGTATTATGCTTGAGCCTGTTGTGTGGAGCCTTTTGATTGGTTGTTTCGTCTAATTAGTTTGTGAAAGATTAGAGCATGTTTTTTGAAGAAGTCTAGCACCGTTAGAGGAACACAGTCTTTTGACCGTCACTTTCTATTTGTTTTTGAATCTGTTTGTTATTTTTATTTCCTTTTGGATTCAGTAAAGACTGAAGAATGACATTTGGATTCAAGACCTCTTTTTTCTAGAAGAAAC
>CAEGAF010158487.1:0-31346 GCA_903067075.1 Micropoecilia bifurca
TTTAATCGATCATAACACGCTTTTTTGTTACTTGAAACCATATTCAAACATCTATCAAAGCTACAGTTATGAACAATAGTATTTTTTAAGTATGTTTTTATTACATAATTCAGCATATTTAAATATGCTTAGTGGCTATAACAATAGAATAGGAATGGAATATTCTGATATTGATGTATGAAGAGCATTTTACAAAGCACGCAGCCGTTCATAATTTATTTAATAAATTATTTAGTAATATCAATACATATTTATATAACTATGCAAAGACAAATAAATAATGTGATGTTCTTTTTTTGTCAGTTCCTATACGACAAACATGACAAATGAATGACTGTTGCTTCTGTCAGTTTATCAGCTTGTCCTCTTCCTGTAGGTACCAGGAATGCCATCCTAAATACAGAGGCGCGTACTGTGGAGGCAGAGGTACTAAGTCGTCGCTGTGTCATCATGCGTTTGGCGGATTTCTCCTACGACAAGTACCAGAAAGCCCTGCGCCAGTCGGCGGGGGCCGTGGTCATCATCCTGCCCAAGAACATGTCCGCCATGCCGCAGGACATAGTGCAGGTATTGATTTGACTCGCTGTGTTATGTTTTTGTAAATATTTATTCACTATAATATGTTTATCTAATATATTGTAAGAAGCTTCAAAAGTCATTTCTTGGTACACAACGCTCCATCTGATCTCTTGAGTTTGTTTTTGTGGTTTCTAATCCGTTTTGTAAAATGTGAGTGAGCAGCAAGTTAAAATTTGAAATGAGCAAAGCGTGACAAAGCCAAGCATTTGATGTGTTTCTAAACTCTTAAAAGAGATTATATTTGAAAATCGAAAGCATTTCTTTCAGCCCCTTACTAATTATACCTCCCACAACATGAGTAGGCATCTTCTAGAACATGAAACATAAATTATTATTGCTTCAGGGGTGGGGGCATAATTTTCTTTAAAGTCATTTTGTGAAGATTTTTTTCTAACTGAGATTAGATTTTTCTTGTCAGCTTCTTTCTTTTGTTGTTGTTTTTGGTTTTTGCTGTCGGCATCTTTCTCAAGGCAGCTGTCTGATCTTATAAAGCCTGAAATTTTTCATCGTTTGCCCACTGTAGCAGTTCATGGAGCTGGAGCCAGAGATGCTGGCCATGGAGACCATCGTCCCCGTCTACTTTGCCGAGGAGGACGATGAACTGCTGTCCATCTACACCCAGACCCTCACATCCTCGTCCTCTCAGGGCTCCTTATCTGCAGCTGAAGGTAGAGACACCTGACGAGCAGAGGAGAAAAGACTACAGCTTGTGTTTTAAGCATGGTTTTGAGTAGATATCGACTCGTTTGTTCAACTTTTTTTGTCTTACTGTAGTGCTGCTGCACACAGCCACAGCAAATGGCTTTCAAATGGTGACCAGTGGAGCTCAGAGCAAAGCCATCAGTGACTGGGCCATCACCAGTTTGGAGGTGAGACGCAGAAACATGAAAGCATAAATTAAGTAAAATGCCTGTTCCGCAGTTTTTAAATATGTTTGTTTTGGGCAATTTTGTCAGCTGCATTCAGAAGTACGAGATTAAGTGACAGTACTTATATGTTGGGAGATAGCGAGAACAGTTTTTGTGCAGAATTTCAAGTATAATTAGAAAAAGTGTTTGAGGTTCGATGGTTATTGGAGTAGCGAGAGCTTAGGGGAACCGGTTTCCATGGCCGATCAGCTGCATACCAGGTTTACATCATCAAATCGAACACAAAGCAACATATTTAGAGGTGGTAAAGCAAACCACTGGACTCTATGTGCAGAAGTGATAAATCCTGCCATCCAGTCAGGCGGTCTAATGTACGAGTTTGAGTTTGGCGCAATTAAGAACCATTCCTACTTTACGGTTTTAACAGCTTTGAGTAAAGGTTGTAGTTAGTTCAAACCATAGCCAGTCACTGAGGGTGCAAGTGTTTTGTTTACTCAGCTAAATATCTGTGATCTAACCAGTCTCCGCTTTCTGCGTTTCTAGGGCCGTCTGACAGGAGTTGGAGGAGAGGACCTTCCAACCATCGTGGTGGTGGCTCATTATGATACTTTTGGTGTTGCTCCAGTATGTTGACCTTTTCTATTTCCTTACTTCGTGGTGTCTTGTAATTTTAGCACATTCAGCAAGAACCCAGCAGCCCAAATGTCTCCCTAAATGTTTCGCAACAACAACATTTCGCAACAAAAGGCCAGCAAACGGACCCATGATCTTTTTGTTGTAGTGGTTGTCATACGGCGCAGACTCAAACGGCAGTGGTGTGTCCATGCTGCTGGAGCTGGCTCGTCTCTTCTCCAAGCTCTACACCTACAAGAGGACGCACGCTGCGTGAGTCAAACCGTCGTTAAGATGATTTTGATCAGATATGATCAGAGCTGGAGGTTCTGTGCTTGTTCCTCAGTGAGGCTCCGCAGATGTGCTGATCCTGTAGAACCGTTTTGGTCTGACTGTGTTTTTAGGTACAACCTGCTCTTCTTCGTGTCTGGTGGAGGGAAGTTTAACTACCAGGGTACCAAGCGATGGCTGGAGGACAACCTGGACCACACAGGTGATGTTTGGTTGTCCAAACACTCACACCTGGGGAACTCCTTTTCCGAACAAGTTTCTCCATTTGGATTTGAATTTATAGGCACATCTGTTTGCAAATCTTTGAAGCTAATTTATTGAGATAGACTGCATGTATTTAGAAATGTATTACTAGTTAGTCCCTCTTATTCATGCTTTTTGTCCCTTTTCTGATTACCATCTTCAGACTCCAGTTTGCTGCAGGACAACGTAGCGTTTGTGTTGTGTCTGGACACTCTGGGGAACGGCGACTCGCTCTACCTTCATGTGTCCAAACCTCCAAAAGAGGGAACCCCTCAGTACTCTCTGCTCAAGGAACTGGAGAATGTAAGAGTTCAAGTACCCATCATGCATCAGTCTTATCAGAATAACCACATATACCATCTAAAACAAAAAAAAAAAAACGTGATAAAATAAGCAGCTTCCTGTGCTGCGGTGACTTGCAGAGACGTGTTCGCCGCTCACGTTTACAAAAGAAAAAGACATTTATTTGAAACTGTATGAGTGTCAAAAGTTTATTCATTTCCTTTCTTCTATCAAAGCACAGGATGCCTTTCTCTACCTTTAACACGCGACAAAGATTTGATTTCAGCTTGTATTTATTTTTTCTCCTCTCCCAGGTGGTAGCAAGTCAACACCCTGAGGTAAAGTTCTCCATGGTTCACAAGAAAATCAACCTGGCCGACGACATGCTGGCCTGGGAGCACGAGCGCTTCGGGATCCGCCGGCTGCCGGCCTTCACTCTGTCCCATCTGCCCTCGCACCGCTCGGCTCAGCGCTCCAGCATCATGGACGTGCGGTCAGTGTCCCCCTCCTCTCGCCATGGAGCGGGAGAGCCCCCTGCTGGGTGGGTTCATTACTGCAAGTTACATGAATTCCCTAAAAGAAAGAGTCTTGCTTTGCAGCTCCCGGTTTCAGACTTTCTTCCGTCGTCTGTGTGCCGCTTTAAAATGATGTTTCATCTTTGTTGCAGCAAGATGGATCTGACTGATCCAAATTTGTGCATTTCTCGATTGAGGTGTAATCTTTCAAATGTTCTTTTTATTTATGCAACTTTATTCTTTTGGCCATCAGAGAACCGATAGACAAGCTTATTTCTAACCCCGCACTGTAATGGCGCCTTAAAATGTCTTTGCTCCTTGCTTGTATGTCTTTCCTCATCTCTCAGTAGATTCTCAACTTTTATATTCCAGTAAACACAGGGACAGCTTTGAATTAAAGCAACACATCACATCACAAAACATTTTCTTTCACCTGTGAAGTAGCTCAGAGTGGCAGCACAGATTTGCCTTTTGGTTTTGGCACCATGGAGAAGCTGATTTATAAAACATGGAAACTAAGCTGCGATATATTTCTGATTCAAACTGTGACATTAGATATGATTAGTTCATGTTTTTCTTAACTGATTCTGTCCTTTCCATCATAACAATTTTTCCATCTCTTCTTGACTCTGAACCTTTCAGACACCAAAAGCTGCAAAAGAATTTGTATCGGCTGTGTGTACCAAGGACCGTCCGGTTGACTAAATATATTATTTGCTTAAAATATAACAACTTTCCAAATGTTGCAGGTCTTTTTGATTGTGATTTATTTCTCAGCTTCACTCAGAAACAACTACACAAGTTGAATTTTGGCCCTCGATGGCCCTTGAGGACACATCGGTTTCTTTTATTCTCAGTTGGCTGAGTTTGTCTGTTTATTGTCGCGCTCCTCTGCTTTAAAAACCCGTTTCTTCTTACAGACCTCACGTAGATGTCGGCAAGCTCAGCAGGAACGCCAAGGTGGTGGCAGAGGCTCTGGCGAGGGTCATCTACAATCTCACAGAAAAGGTAAAAATCGCCAGTGAATAATTGAACTGTAACCTGTTCCGCTTACTTTCTGCGTGTGACGCTTCCTGTCCGTTTCTCTTCTGCACAGGGAGCCTCTGGAGACCTCCAGATTTTCACAGAACAAATGGTGTGTAGCTACCGAGTCGGCTAGAAAAGTTTAACCTTCTGTGTTTAGTTTGAGACACAGAATGGACTCTGTCCAGCTGTGGTCTCTCCTGTAGTTGATGTGCTTGGTGTCCCACGTCAGCAGGTGCAGGACGAGCATCTGTCCGCCGTGGTGGACTGGCTCACGGCGCAGCCGCGAGCCGCTCAGCTGCTGGACAAAGACAGCAGCGTCGTCTCCACGCTGGAGTATCACCTCAGCCGCTACCTCAAGGACGTCAAAAGGCATTACGTCAAAGCGGACAAAAGGTGACGGTGGAGCTGAAGTGCAGATGAAAACGGTGACGCTGTCAGATAAACACGCCGCCTACAGTCTGGAGTTTGACTTTGGTTTCCAGTTGTGGAGAAGTACGGACAAAGAAACTAAGAGTCTGGGAAAATATTTGTGCTTCCAGACTTTTTTATTGTGTAAATGTTGCACTTTTTTCCTCTCTTGTTTACTTCGAATTCTGTATGTTCCTCCTTCTTTTGGCATTTCTGACGATTTTTCTTTCCCATTTTCCTTCATTGCCCTCTTTTTTAATCTGTTCTCACTCTTTCAAGCCCGTCTTTCCATCTTGAAATCTTTATTTCCTTCTATCTCCCCTTTTCTTTTATTCTTAATTCTTTATTTTCTGCTGTCCTTCCATCCTTTCCTTTCCTTGTTTTCATCTGTCCTCCTTTCATTTACTCTTCCTTCCATCCTTTGTTTTTGTGCCCTGTCTTTTTCAGACTGCCATGAATTCAAATTGACAGTTGTGTTGTATAATTAACAGAAAGTGTCAACACATCAGCCTGGAAAATATTGATCTGATACATAGAAGCCAAATTAAACCACTCTAAGTAAATGAACCATTTTCTGTATTACACCAGTAGTAATAGGAATCGGGTTTCTTCAAGCTGCTGGAACATCCCACTGTCAGACCTGTTGGTGATCTGTTTACTCTAAATCTGATCTTAAAACACAAGTTTCACTTTTCTCCTTTTCAGGGATCCAGAGTTTGTTTTCTACGATCAGCTGAAGCAGACTATGAATGCTTACAGGTACGGCATCAGCTCCTCTGAGATGCTTCAGGTCGTTTAAAGCCACAGTGTCCATCTCAGATGGTTTATCAGCAGATCGGCCCCCCGGCTGCTCCAGCCTCCATATCCACCATGTGATTGAATGCCTTGGTAGAAGAAGGATCTATGCTCCTTCTAGGTTGTTTTAACAGATCAACCTTAGGCTCTGCAGTTTAAGTTTATCATCACTGATGTAATGAATGTTCTGTTCAGATCATTTAGAGATGAACTGCTGATGGTCCTCTCAGTCTTTGCCATTTTTCCCCTCCTCTTCTCTCAGAGTGAAGCCAGCTATTTTTGACCTGCTGCTAGCTCTCTGCATTGCTGCCTACTTAGGGATGATGTATCTGGCTATCCAGGTAAGTCACCATGTTATCGCAGTAGCTTGTGTCTCCTTAGGAACGGCCATTGAGAAATATGTGGAGCATCGATTTAGTGGAAGATTCAAAAAGAAAATTTCAGCTTTTACTTTTGGAGCTGCTTATAAGAATGTAGGTCTTCAGATATTTATTTTGTACTATTAAAGAAGATGTTTAATTAAATAACAGATGGACCATCATGAATCGAAACTAGGACAAAATAGTAATAGTGGAGTCTTATTTATAGCCTGTTTTACTTATTGGTGTTTAATGTCAGAGCGTTCAAAGTTTTTTGTAGTTTGTGACTGATCTGGTTTCTGCTGCGTGAACATTAACAGAATGTTAGTCTCTGCAAGACAGAGATTAATTGCGTCTCCTTTCTCTTTCCGCAGAACTTTGGACTTCTTTACAGCGTTGTCCGGAGAATCACTCAGCCCAAAGCCAAGGTCCACTGAGGTTTCCTGTTTTCAAGACCTCACTGTACCTCCTTCCTCAAATCCAGACACTCTCGCCAGTAAGAACGCCGAAGCTGGACCAAACTGCTGTTCTGATCAGGACCAGAAGCGTCACTTCCATTTCCTTCGTCCCGGATGCACAAACTATGATGTCAGATCCTGTCTTGCTGCCAACCTTTTCCTGGTCTCACGGACCTCGATATTCAGGAGTCGTGTTTTGAGATGTTAACAGTTTGGTTATGTTTTTCTGTGCTGATCCTCGTTTGTTTCCCCGTCTCTCGCGGCTCTTTGAGCCGGACTGATGTGTCGTGTTAGGCAGCTAGAAACGAGTTCCTGTGATCACAGGCCCGTCGAAGGAAACATGCAAAGTTTTCTAGTTTCTTTCAATGTCCATCTCACGTGCTTATGAGATGTTCTGCAAAATGCATCACTATTGTTCTTTACGCTTCAAAAGTTCCCCCAAACAAGAGGGTCAATTACCAAGCATTTAATGTCTCAAATCAGTAATGTCCAACCTGAAATAAATTGCCTTCAAAGTTTTTGTGCCAATTTAACCTTTATTTTTAGCTGGTGGCCGTCAGTCGCTTCTCATTTCAACGCTGGATATTTGACAGCTTAGTTCTGCTGGAAAGGGAGCTGAATTTGAACAAGAGGAGCGAAGAACACATTCAGAAATGTGAGTAAGTGAACGTCAACGCTTTGAAAACAAACAAAAAAACTCCTAAGACACACAGTTTACAGGAAGGACAATCTGTGAAATGTGAAAATGTTTTTAGATTTTTTTTTAACCGCCTGATGATTTGTGCAAGTTTCTCCAAATAAACTGTTCATTTCTTCTTCAAATTCTGCCATTAATTACTTTTTTTTTTTTTAACATTGTTTCATTTTGCTGTGTGACTTTCTATGATTTATTTTTGATTCTTGAATATTTTCCTCCCTTGATTAAAAGAAATGGTTCAATCATGGCAGGTATTGGAAAAATCACGTTTTCTTGTATCAGAGCATGCCTGAATCACATTTATCGGCAGAAAATGATTTGATTTTTGACTTTTTTTTCCCCCCTCTGAGCAACAACCTTGTTTCAAACCTAGAGGGTATTTAAAACACTGGACTTCTTAAAAATGGTTAGAAACCAGATAAATGAGGAAGAAATGTCCTAAATGGTTCTCTCTATTGTGTTTTATCTGCTTTGTTTTCTTGTGTTCCTTTTGCGTCACTGCATGACCCATGGTAACAATTACAGAACTTCTTATTTACCAGCTGATGGAAAAACTGTGGTACAAATAAAATTTAATTTATTTGAGTGGTTTGTTCTTGTCTGCATACTGAAACAAACCTTCCTCTGCAGCCCGTTTCACGTCATCTGTGGCACTTGGATCTTTGCAATGAAAAAAATTGTGATTTTAAAAATAAATGAGAAATGGGACTTGTCTTTTTGTTTACTGACATTGTTTATTTCATGAGAACAAAATGAAACATTGGCTGAATGGTATTAAAACTGTATTACAAAAGAGCAAATGCAGATCTCTTATCAAGTGTTTCAAAAAGTGGCTGAATTCAGAAGGGGGGAAAAAAGTTGGGGGGGAGAGGAAACTATTTTTTTCTTAATCTTTGCAGTTTACAGTGTTCACCAGTGGTCCAAAGAAAATCAGTGAAATGCATTTCACGCCTCATTTAGTCAGTGATACTTCAGTCATGGTAAAAAGTCTCAGTTACTCCCTTTTTCTTTGTTTTAATCTACTAATAAGCAATAGAAATTGATTAAATTAAATGACAATGCGATGTACAGAAAATAGCCACAGGGCTTCTGTGCCCCAACGCTCAACCAGCTCCTCAGCTTCAATCACCAACTCCCACACTTCCCTTTATTGTTTCCAGTAGATATTTTTTTTGGCACTGGTGGAGCTGACTCACTTTCCATGCTCAATGTCACAGTTTCTGTGCAGTTTCATATTTAATGGTAAAATTTGGACTCAGCTTTGAATTCATCAGAGGTAAATTAATTCAGCTCGTAATGTCTTCACAAAAGATTTTTCCCTTCCAACTTATTCCTGCAGAGCTGAACTTAAAACAAGAGAATGTCACTTCTTAAATCGTATTAACGCAGCATCCACTGTTATGATCCGAGATTAGATCTGCAGATGCCAAATCATGCACGTGGTTTCGTCTGAGCGCATTGTTTGAACATTTCCGTCCAATCCCACTGTTTTGGAAACATGTCAGGAATATGCAAAAATCCACCACATGTGCTGTGGACATAGGCATGTATTTGATTTGTTACTACGATAAACCCCTAGATCAGCTTTTATTACACTAGGTGTCGAATTCAGACTGTGAAATGTTCGATCTGTAATTGTGACCTGCACATGTGAATCATCTTGTTTTTAAGTCTTTGTTTAGGATCATAGGAATCTCAGTTCTTGGTTGTATTTTGAAAAATCATTTATAGTGCAGGCAGGCTACAGTTCTTGGCACCTCTTGTAAAGATGTGTAAAAAGCCTTAAAATAATGTGATATTTTAGTACGTATGACAGAAAATATTAAATCAGGAAAAAAAAAATATTTTGAACAAAGCCACTGGTGCCTGATGTAGTGATCCTCCTATTTCTCTTAGAAATAATTTTTTTTCTGCAGTTTTCTTGGAGGATAAATAGGATATTGTGTCAACTTTCAGTTTGCTAAAATGCATTTTGGTCAGAAAACTCCACATTGGTCTGGATTAAAACCAAGTGTAATTGTGAAACAGCCTCTGATTTCCACTGTAAAGCACGGTGGAGGATCTGTGATGCTTTAAGCTTGTTTCTCTTCTAAAAAGCCCAGTGGACTGTTAGAGCGCGGACAGCATGAGATCTTTAAAATATAAGATTTTCACAAAAAATCTGATAAACAGGAGTGGTTCACCAACACATCTAGAAAAAAATCAGAGATCCACAATTTTTGATACAATTATTTCTACACGTGGAATTTTTTTCCCCCTCATCTGAATAAATATGCGATTACAATGAAGGATTAATTTATTTCAAGGCTTTTTGCACATATTTACCAGGCACTGCCAATGTGAGCTTCTCAAAACCTCCAAACGAGTCAAGATTTTCAAAAATGTCCACAAACCCCGAGGAGCAATAATGACCGAAACCATCTACACAGGTGGTGGCCTCGTCTAGAGAAAGTTTGTTGTTTGCTCATCTCTTCGCAGCTCTATGATGTAGTGACACAATCTGGATCACAGATTTCAGGGTTTGCGACTCGCACTGGAATTCCTGCCGTCATTAAATGAGAAACAGATTAGAGTATCAGAGCCGAGCAGGAAGGTGAGCAACAGGCGGACCGTGTTGTCTACAGCACAAATGTACTACAGTAATAAGAGAATGATCAACAGGAACGGATCAGAGGCTGAATCCAGATGTTGGTCCAGACAGAGGTGAGAGAGAGAGAGATGGTCCCCTGATCACATGACTGTCACCGACATCAGCAGAAAACAGACAGCAACAAAAGAACTCTGGAATACAAACAGTGCTCTCAGAGATAAAAACAGCAGCAATTCAACAAAGAAAACAACAAATTACAAACATCAAATTAACTACAGCAACAATAATCATAATTTAAAGTAAAATTTCAAGATAAGCTTGAATTTTCCTGAAACACTGCGGATAATGGAAGACAGGAACGAAAGTGAGCAGACACCCGTGTCGCCCCCCCTTCCGCCCGCCGGCGGATTATCTGACATCTGCGGCCTGTTCAAGCAGCACAAGGATGCGGTTCCTCCAAACAAGAGCTGGAATTTGATCGAAAAGGTAGACAAAGGTAGACATTCCTTAATTTCTTCTACAGGCATGCAGTAAACCAGCAGGCACCTCAGGAAATGATTCCTCTTTGGTTTTCAATTTATGGTTCAAGTTTTGAGAAAATGTTGAAATTCTAATTACTTCTGGTTTCTAGATGTGCATCTTATACAGCTGGAAAAATAAGCATTGAGCGCGGAAAACGTTATTACGCCGCATATATTCTTAAGGTGACTCAGCCCAGGTGTCGGTAATAACATGTAAAGGGAATAAAATCAATTTAGTGGAATGACACAGATAATAAATAGGAAACAGAAAAGTCTTCATAGAGTCTCCTGTGTGGAGTAGCTACATGGTTTTGATCCATTCTTTCAAACTTAAATCCTCAAGGTTCTATTGAGATATTCTCTCCTGTTTATAACAAGTGTCATCCATATAATTTCCCATAAAAAGGCTGCAGACCTTTCAACACTTTGTAAATGACAAGCATTTCTAGAGGCCATAAATTACAAATAAACCTCGAGAAACAGATTTTCTAAATATTAACATTTTTGCGTTTTCACAACTCTTATTTTGTGTGCATCACTCCACCTTATCACACATAACCTAATTATCAGATTAATATGTGTTTATTTCTCTGTAAGTGTGGATTAGTTGGGTTGTTACCAAAATCCGATGTGAATTACATGCCAACGACACCATTAAAAATACATTTACTGAGAATATTGACAACGCTTATTCTCTCCAGTGTATAGTTTGATCACATTTTGTCTAGAAGATGCGTTCAGGTGCCGCTGGGAACATGTGGAAAAATACTGACTTGTTTTTTAGGACTTCAGTCACCTCAAGGAGCAGTTTTAGTTATCGGCGATACAGCTAAAAGGTTTGTGAAAAATACGTCACACATTTCCAAAAATCATTCTGACTTCATGCATTCCTGAATAGAAGAGCGAGTTCATACGTTGTGTTTTTGATTATGAGGATTTTCCCACCACCGTCTGTCACCTGGACACGTTGAAAATCATTTAACGATATTAGAAATCTCTAGAAATGAAATTGCGATAAAGACCTAGTCAATCAATTCTAGCTGCTTGCTGTCATTAAACCAGCAGTGAGCTTGTATGCCTTCATGTCAGTGCAGCAACAGATGCCATGTAGCCCATAAAGAGACAAAGCAGCACAAAAAAAAAAGGAACAGGAGCGCTTTCTGGAGAGGAATCCAAGGGAATATTCCAGGTTCATGTGGGTCAGAAGTGTCATGAAATAAATGGTTTATGTTTTAAAAGTCCTAAAATATGAAAATGCTCCCTCTGGCCTCTCAGTTTAAATGAATGGATGTAGGAAACTGGGAAGCAGGTGAAGGATTAGCAGCGATAATCCTTCGTTTCTTCTCATACAATAAGTCGGAGCCGATGGACGGAAAGTTAAAGAAGTGGAGACGGAAGAACGACTAAACAAATAACCCCCAACCTGACACTGCTTGTTCCCTTGGATCCTACAGGTTATTCGAAGACATGAGAACAGATCTAAACTGTCTCCTATCCTCCATCCCTCTCTCAAGAAGATTCCCTTCCACTAGATCCATCGAATGTTAAGCTGACAACAAGACAGGAAGTCAGCTGAAATGACATTCACAGTGCTCTACTAAAATAAAATTGAAAATAAAATGCTCTACAACGAATACAAAATATAAACTGATTGTACCCTAACTTTCCCTTCTCTTCTTCTTCTTGTTTCTTTCCTTTTGTTTTGTGGTTGTGATGTTCTTTCCCGTCCCGTTTTGAACGCCTGCAGTCCGAGGAGGGCCTGCAGGTGCAGTCCGGAGCCAGCAGGGGGCACCGGAGAGCTTGTTATAGATGCTTGTCCTTGGTAACTCCGTTCTGTATGTGCTTCCTGCAGGAAGAAAGGGACACACTCAGACAGCAGAGTGAGGGACAAGAAGGAGAGCAAACGACAGGAGGGCCGAGGAGCAGATGTGCAACATTTGGTTCTGAGGATATCAGAACGTGATCAAAGCCGCTCAGAAAGGGGCGTAATCACATCTCAGCGTGGTCTTAGGCTGTTCCAGACCCCCTTCTGTGCAAGATTAGCTTGTTCAGTGCCAGCCTCCAACAGGACAGGTAGGCCAAAGCAAACCACTAGATTACCTCGCAATACATTATTCAGGATTTTCCTGAAACTGCCCTGAGCAGTGAGACGGACCGGCTGAAGAGGAGCCTTCGTTCAGGTTTGCAGGGTGTTAAAGTCTGCAGAGGTCAAAGGCCACTCTGATAGAGACGCACTTGGCTGTCAGCGCCCAGACTAAAGATAAAAACAGATACACTTTGATTTCTGTCAGCCGTTTGTTGTTTAAAGCTCACGATTGCAAAATGTCAAACTGGTGACGCTGTTTTTGTGTCACGGTTTTCTATAAAGTATCAAAAGTTGCAGAAGAAAAAAATCGATAGAAGCCTCACCACGACATTTGTGACACGACGCCTTAGCAACTACGCAGAGCGGCGCTCTGATCAAAGCTTGCCTACAGAAAGCTTTGAGTCATTTCCATATTTTTGATTAGAAAAACAAACTCAAACTACTCCTTTGTGTGTTTTGACTATTCAACACTTGGTATTAGAGCATCAGAGGTCACAGGTTACACACTCTGGACTGAGTCCACCGGACGTCCGTAACATTGACGCTCTTCCCCTAATTTAGTCCAGATTTCCTTTGGCAGCTTTACGAATATATTTTTCAACCGAACAGCCTGAAAAAGTTACAACTTGCCTCAGTAATATGTAATGTAATGTAATATGCACAATTTGGGTGTGTGTGCTTCCCAGCAGCTGAAAGACTTATTCAATGCCTACTAATTACTCTGAGCTTGAAGTTTGACCATGGTGCTGTGTTTACTAGCGTGCAGGCTGTGTATTGCTAATTTTAGTTTCTCCGTAAGGTTCCTCTGGTCTGCAGCCAGAGCAGAGATGGACGCCGGTGCCAAGAGTGTTACATTAAATGAAAAGGAGCCCTGCCAGGCAGGTGTGGGCGAGAAGAGGCTGCCCGCTTGGGAGGAGAACAGCAGGATCAGACCTGCTTTGCATTTTCTGATAAGCAATTCAAGCCCATGCATGTGTTGGACACTTCATGGATAAACTACCACTGCCACTGCCAGCACATAGCTAAACCCCCGTCAGTGTAGGAATTCTCAGGCTTCGTCATGCATAAGGGGGAAGCGCTCTGTGTTTTAGGTTCAGATGAAAAGTTTAGCTTCAAACGGGAGTGGCGCGGCTCACCTCTGGGCTGAGTTGTGATGTCCAGCATCATCATCGTCGTTGTTTTCTGCGTCTTTCAGCAGCTCCTCCTCCGCTGCCTTCCTGGCGTCCTCGTCTTCGTACTCCCTCACGTCGTTCACCTCCTTCAAATTCAGCAGCTTCACTACGAAAATCACAATAAACTGCAGAGAGCAGAGGAGAAAAGGCGCAGAGAGCGAAGCGGTCAGAGCGAGAGCGCGAGCTGGAGGAGTTTTTAAAAAAAAGACTCGGTTGCAAAGTGAGCTCACCAGGAACCAGTAGATATTCATGAGCAGCAGGGCGAAGAGCAAGGCGTTGAAGAAGAAGTAGAAGGGGATGCTGGGGACAGACTGGATGCTGGACACACACGTGGCGTACAGCACTTTCAGAGGGAACCAATAGAGCCGGAACCAGAACCTGAGAAAAACGAGGCGGGAGAAAAACAGACAGCAGATATTTAGGGACTCTGTGGATGAATAAGACACCAGGCAGCATAATGACAGAGCTGTCAAAACCTCAAATCATTTCACTGAGACAGCCGAGCAGCGGAGCGGGAGGAATCAGAGAGCGAGTTGAAGATTTAAAGCTTACCAAGTGACGCTGAAGCTGACGGAGCCCATGTTGGACAGAACGTCGTTGATCAGGTGGTAGCCGCCTCCTCTGGCCTTCAGGTAGACGTTGAGCTTGGTGAACTCCAGCAGGACGTCGTTGATGTCGTGCAGGAACAACACCAGGATGCCCACGTTGTGGTACCTGAGAGGAAGAAATCAAAGCGAGACGCGTTTTCTGTTGAGATCACCGTCGGATGCAGCGCTCTCCACACCTTTCCCCTGGTTTTTTTTCTTTTTTTTTAAGTACCTGAAGGCGTAGGAGAAGCTAATGAGAGCCAGGGTGATGATGTGATGCACCACCATGACAGCAGAGTCCTTCCTCCATGTGTCCATGTTGACGGTGGCGTAGATGGAGTGGCCGTAGAAGCTGCCCTGGATCAGGTAGGCTATGGCGATGTCTGTAGGCACTGTCATCCCCCTCTTCCAGTCTGGGGGAGCAGAAGGAGATCAGGGGGAGACGCTGGGCTGCAAATGGTGCGACGACTGCAGCAGCCAGAGATACACAAGAAACCCTGGCCGAAATGTTTTACAAAGTAGGTCGCGAACCATCTTTAAAAGTTTATGTAGATCATTTATAAATGCAATCAATGATTCTCTGCCTGTAGGTGGCAGCAGGACGGCACAACCCAATGCTTGCCTCGACAGAGAGCAAACATTGTGTCCTATAATGAAGATATTCCAATTTTATGCACTTTGTGCAGATTTTTGTCATGATATCAAAAAGTAGACGTACATAAACGTGTTTTACAAAGTTCGTGATGCTTTGCAACAAGCATGAAAGTAAAAACAGATGAAATTATTTATAAAACATCTGCGGGCCACTATATGAAATTACAAATTCAACAAAGAAATCTGCATACATTTAGTAGCCTTTTATATGAATTGAATTATTTTTAACTTATTTTAACAATGCGATTGTTGCAGTATCTTACTTTTTTTGGATTAATTATCATTGTTTAATCTTCATGCTGCATGACTCTAAGCACATGGATCGCTGATGCCTTTTTATTTTTATTCTTAATAATCTAAACTAAACTACAATAAATAATGAACACGGTCCACATGGTGGTGCATTTCAACAAGAAAGTCCTGGGTTCAAATCCTGAAATTAGAACTAAATACTTATTCCCTCTTTACTTTAGTTTCTGTTTAAACTTTGTTGCAAATACAGCAGGAAAATCTTCCGTCATTTAAATTCCTCCAGATGTAAGAGTCTCAGAGGCGTGGACAGTTTGTCGTCTCTTGGTCGTGCTCATGCGTCCCTTCAAAAACGAGTCAGAGCCACAGCATGGTAAATACAGCAGAGATCCTGGAGGAGAAGCTGTGGTGGTTAGCGCTGTTCAGTGGAAGGATCAGGTTTCCAGCAGCATTAGGGAACGTTTCTGACGAAAACCCGGCTGAACGCAGGCCGAGACTGGCTCGGGTCTCTGAAGCCTATCGGATGTTGGACGGAAACTCTCTCCTCCAATGTTTGAGTGAGGTTTGTCTCCACAGGGATGGGGTTTCATTCAAGCGTCGTGTAATGTTTATCGATCAAAGCTTCCACCATTAAACATTGAGAAGAGGCTCGAAAAATGGATCCCAGCAGAAAAGCTGCCAAGGTGAGGAATGGGGAGCAGAGGTGTTTCTTCCCACTTAAAACTTTACATGTTTCCACCTTTTTATTCAGGATAAATACGCAGCATCTTGCAAAAGCATTCGCAGCACTCAATTTATTTATTTGTTCACATTTTTCTGTCACAGTTTTCGTCGGTCAAAGGCAGAAGTTTGTGGTTGTAGCCTTAAAACAATGTGGGTGCTTTTGCAGGTTATGGTGCTGTTTTTCAGATTCTCTTATTATCCTTGTCTCCATCTTCCCTCTCAGCTCGATTCCTCCTCTCCCTCTCTAAAAGTCAGGCCCTGTTACTCTCCGGCTCCACACATCACACACTGACGGCTATTAGCCGTGACGCGGCGATCAAAGACGGAGCTGATGCTGTCAGATAGCCCTGGTGAGCCCCCCTCGCCTCTTCCTCCTCGTCCTCTCCAGGAGCGCTGACACCTCAGTGTCTGATGAAGGAGGTCGAGGGACAGTAAAAGACATGAGTGGGATATACGCGAAGTCTGGGAGCACTTCTATCTTCCATTAGCAACACACTGGAAACTGTAACGATTCTGGTTTCCATTAGATCTCCCGTTATAAATGTTGTATGATACCTAATGTGTTCCATAGTACTCAAATATGTTAAATAAAGATATCCTGTTATTAATGGACAGACTCTGAAGCATTGAAATATGTCATAACTTAAAAGCAAAAAGGTTTCCTGCGGGTTCAGAAAGTGTGCAAGTCTTCAAACTTGACTAGACTAGATATATATCTTCCCATATAAGTGCTGAGGGGAATTTTACCTCCTGCAGAGTCTCTATTGAGCAGCTATAGGGCCTTATTTTACCTTCTGGTAAAATAACCGCAGATAGGCACGTCCAAACGTTTTACACCAAGGGTCAAAATCACAGAGGGGAGACAATGAGCCTTTTCTCTCCAATTAAAATTAGAAATATTACATAATTGTGAATATTTTACCCTTTACCTGCATGACAATAAATTAAACAACTAATATTTTAGTGAAGCAAACAGTGTGACATTTACCTTAATGTTTACAGTTATTTAACTTGTTTCTTGGTCTCTTAAATGTTCATTTCCACCAACCAAAATGAGAATTTTCTTGTAAAACCTTTGCTGTGTTCAGCCAAGTGTAATGGATGTGTGTGTTTCTGTGTGTAAAAAAATGGCTGGATGTTTGTTGTCAACCTTCTAAAGTTAAAAAAAAGAAGAAAAAAGCAAACAAGAAGGAAAAGAAAAGAAAAATTATCTGCGTTGTACTTAACATTTTAAATACAAAGCAATTACAAAAATTGGCCAAATTATCGCCATTCTTGAACTGCTGTCAGAGACCACACAAAATTATGTCAGGAGCCACAAATGGCCCCCAGACTGCACTTTGGACACCACTGACCTCAGCTCTTTCTCTGCCCTGAAAATCTAAGAAGGAAACTTCTCCTTAGGTCAGCGTTTTTCTGACTGACTTTTACTGACTGGATCACCTTCACTGAGTTTAATTTAAAGTAAAAAACCCACACAGACTAAATGAACTGCAACCAACACAATGTTTCCACGGTTGTGTGTCTTACTGTAGAAGACGGAGGGAGGGTCATTGAAGAAGGCGTAGGAGGAGAAGAAGAGCAGGTAGGTGCTGTAGGACCATGACATGGTGTAGAAGACCAGCTTCCACGCACTCTCTGGCATCTTGGCAGCATCTTTGGGCATCAGCCTGCACCACTGTGCAAGAGGCTGCAGGAGAGAAATCAGAAATAAGTCACAATAATTCTACAGGCAGTCGGAAGAAAATGGAGATAGTCTTATCACAATGTTTCCTTACAAACTGCACACTGTGGAGTCTCTTTTCTGCTCTGTAAAAAGGTTTCATCACACTCCTTTTCTCATAAAGTAGAAAAAAATTTTAAAAATCCCCCAAAAAACAACAACCAGATGAAAGTTCAAAACCAGACCATAAATATCTTAATCTCGTCGTACTTTTAGAGGTGTTACCATAATTTGACCGGTCCTGATTTAAATGAACATGTTAAAAAAGAAAAGCCATGACTCAGCTCACTGAAACAAATTTCAAACGCACTGCAGGCCTCAGAAAGCTGAATCAGCACCTCAGCAAATAAAACCTATTCATCCACATCTTCATAAATCTATGCTTTACTGCTGCACCGCTGCATTAGACTGCATTAACTTCAGTAAGATCTGCAGTTTTGGCTCCTTTTATCTGTGCTCTGATTTTTTTTTTTACTGTCAATTCAGAAAGATCTGAAAGTTGGGATTCCTATTTTAAAAGTCAAAGTTCCTTTTAAACCAACAGCTGTTGCTAAGATGACTGAATAAATGAAACGCTGACAGATTCTCTTGGCTAATTGTAGTTGTCATGGTGACTAAGTGTAATTGTGGGGTGATGGTGTTTCAACCACAGATGTAAAAAGCCTGCAGCCTTACTTATGACATATTTTTGGTATCCAAAGCATAAAAAAGTGTCCCAAAAGAACAGTTTTGTTAAACAATTATTCCCCGGACACAAGCGGCAGAAATCAGCTTCTTCGGAAGGTGGATGGGCCTGTTGCCCTGACAACCTGGTCTTGGATAAGCTGAATGGATGAAATTATTTCACAGTTTTATTTTTTTATGTAATTGTTTTAACTTCAAGTTCATGCGAGCGTCTAGAAACCTCTGATCAATTATCCACGATTTTCTGTGTCTCTGTGTTTAAACATGACTTGATGTAGTGGCTAATTTCTTCTAGTCAGTTTTCAAAATGGGGAAGAGGAGAGAGCATGCCAACCAAACAACACATGTTGAGCTACCAGCATAAACTTGATCAGGTTTTCTAATGCTTTCTTTGATAAAGAGAAATGTTACATAGTTTTATAATTAAAAATATGAAGCTGAGATGAGTGATGACATTAGTTTGTTTTTTATTTAAAATGTATTTACAGACTAAAAGATGCTAAATATATAAAGAGAAAAACATTTGCTATTAATAAAGAGCAGGAATGCCACAAAAAATCGTTTTGCTTTCTTTACTTTTTCCACACAAAGCTACATTTAATCTTTAAACAAGAGTTGTTTGTAATCTAAAATAAAATGTATTTTTTTCATAACTATAAATAGTTGCAATGCAGCAGCTTAGAAACTGAAGTATTATGTTCCTTTCTGCAGCTCAGCCTGGGGTTTTAAACCAGGAAGTAGTGCCTAGATTTCTCCAAACCACAACTAGATGTGCTATTTAGCAAAGAGAACCAGAACCAAGCATCACCCAGCTCGGGCAACGCTGTGTAAGTAAAATAAATATAGCTAAAAATATCTCAAATGTGAGCAGTTACATTTTCCTACCAAATCAAAACTGACTAGACGTAGCAGATGCTGCCCCAACACATGATGGCAGAAGAGATTAAACTGTTTTCCGGGTGAACAACGATGCAATGTCTCGCCTTTCCTCGTGTCTCTTATCGTTGCCTAATAGTTTGAAAATATTTTCAGAAAAGTAAAAAACATAAAATAAATGATTCAAGTATTTAAGCTTTCAAAGTGTTTGACTGCATCATATTTACACATTTGCTATCTTTAGAAATGCCTCACGTTTGTTAGTATCGCATGTGTGTTCATGCGCAAAAAAAGCAGCACGACGTGACAGCCTGGCCACAGAAAGTCTGTCTATAGTTTGTTTTCTGCTTTCTGCGTGCAGCAGAAAGCAGAAGTCAAAGAAATGCTTTTTAGCACCAACACGATCTGATATTATTGTGCAAAGATTCAGCCACAGGTGGGAGGGTCACGCGATCTTCATCCTAAGCCTTCCTCTGTCTTCCTGACTCATCACTCCTTTTTTTGTGGGGTTTTTTTTGTACTTCTGCAGCTTCTGTGTTGCAACAACCCTCGGAGATAAAATGACCTATTTAAAGAAACTAAACTACGGAAACATTTGGACCCAATCGCACAGTGTAAACGAGACACAAAGGAGGTGAAGCAGATACACAACAGGTATATGAGCATGGCAGGGACTCTGAAGGGCAGCTTTTCATTGCTTGATAGCTGTGCCAAGACCGGAAACCAAACCCTCCCCCCTCCCCCTTTGTAAACAAAATTACACACACACATACACAGTGCTGTAAAAAGCCAAAGAGTGTAACTGGAGGCAGCAAAGTGAAAGTAGCCCTGTGTCAGTGATACAGCCCACTCAGCCTGATGGGACTGGGCTCAGTGACGGCCTGCATGACAAATTCATGAAGAGAGCGTTACTCCTGCTTAGAGTCGGGGCGTTATTCAGTTTCTGCTTTTCCTGTTTGTGTGATACGAAACAGAGCAGCCAGTTTCGTCTTCACCTTGCGTCTTAATTCCCTGCCTTCCTTTGTTTATTCTTTACGCCTGTTTTTCCCTGCTGTTTTCCCCAAGTGATGGAGTCTGTGAGTCACGCCAAAGACCCGAGACACAACAGGGAGAGGAAGCTGACTGGGGCCGCACAGATGTGAGATAAAAATGTAACGGCAACAGACTAATTAGCCAGGATACATGTACAGTCAGGGGAGGTCACATGACCACATCCAGGGCAGCTGATTGGCTCGGCCGCATGTGGCGTGTGTTCAGGGTCCGTTAAGTCCTGACCCGAGTAAAGTGCAGCACAGGACACTCCACCGCATTCTTTAGTCTCCCACCAGTGCATCTGCATCAGTCCACCATCCATCTCCCCCCCCCCTCATTTCCTCCTCATTCCCGCTGTCCATCCACCACTGTGTCCCTCCCACCCGTCCTCCTCCCCTGCCTGTGACATTTATTTATAGAAGCCAGCTGTCAGCACACAGTGCAGCCCCCTGCAGTCCTGTAGCACATCACCCCCCCTCCCCTCAACACAAAGCACTCACAAAGGCCGAAATGCACTAGAAGATGTAGCTGGTTGAAGCCAACACCAGCAGTGACTCTGCACTTCATGCTCTTGCTAAAAGCCGCCAAATCCACACATCACGCCGACTGCGTTGTCTCCTCAGCGGCACAAAATCATTGTTCTTCTCCTGTGTTATCAACAGCAGCTGCTTGCCAAGGTTAACGCCGCAAACGAATGACAAAACACACTTGAGTAACCATAACACATTTCACATCGTGAGTCACCTTGAAGGTCTCTCAAAGTAATGTCTGATGTTCAGGCTTTGTTGAAAAATGGAGCTCCTTGCGATGACAGGACGCCCATGGAGGTTTCTTTATGGCTATTTAAGGTCAGTGAGGCCTTATCTTTATTTAGCTCAGAGAAGTATGTCGAAAATGTGACTCTTTTTAGCCCATACATCCTGTGTAAATGTGTCTTTAACGAGCTTTGAAAGTCAGGCTTGGTTAGCCTGTTTGATGAATTTTTAAGAATAGAAAGAACAGACACCTTTCTGTAAACGTCTTTCATTTCTCTACTGTATTTTTTAGATAGAAGGCAACACTGCTGAGTAAACGAAGTTGCGCTTATGCAATAAAAGGGCTTTTAACCTCATGAATTGTTGATATTCAGGCAGTTTGTGGTCAAGAAACGTAAGTGTGGCTCTGATGACTAAACCTACAGAGTAGTGAAGTAACTAAGGATGCACAATTAGGCTTGTCACAATAACAAATGTTCCTGGACAATAAATTGTCCCAGTAGTTGCTGTGACAAATGACACTTTTCAGGTAATATATTGGTAATGGCATTGTAATGCAAGAACACATTCACAAAACTTTAAATTAACACTGGGACTGGAGGATATTTTGAATACTCAAAGTAAATAAACAAGTCAACAAAAATAGCAAACAAAATTAATTATAAAGTCTGTATAAACAAAACTGGTCATCAAAAACAGGGCCGGTTGAGACCAAAGCACCAGAGAGAGAGAAAAGATTAATTATCATGCAGTAAATTGATTTAATTCAAGTAGATGGAAACGCACCTAATTAGTTTGAAAGATTTTAAAGGTTTGCTCAGTTGAATGAAAACATAGCTAATGGTGACTGAGAACCTACACCAATAAAACCATCATGTCACTGAACATTTAACCTTTTAATGGTCAATATCTGGAGGATGTGTGGAGAAACCATCAAAATGTCACAATCTCCATACAATTACAGATTAAGTCAGTTCTCAACAACTAAATTGAAGTTAATATTTGGCATCAGATCTTCTGTTCTTGGTCAGCTTTGGTTGCAAAAACTAGAAAAGAAGGTTTCTGTAAGCGAGAAGCAGAAGGTGACTGCTGTCTGGTAGAGCTGTGGTTAATCAAACCATCAATAACACCTCCAGTATGACTACTTGCATGATAAAACATATATATATCATCTCGCAATATCAGAAATAGGTGACATGACACTTGGGTCCTCGATAATTAAAGCAGCGTGTGAGTGTTTGTTGAATAAGTAGCACCTTAAAATAACAATCCACCCCCATAATGTTAGAATGGCCTGGTTATAAGAGGCTGCGTCTTCAAAAGCACGTTTTAAAATGTTAAAGAAAATTGTTACCAACATAATAGCAGCACAACACAGACAGACAAAGTGAGGAGGAGACACAAAGAGTGGGGTATGTGCAGTCCAAAGGCAAGCAAATGGCACAACAAAGCATCACTGCTGTGATCACAAGGTGTGCTTTGAATAATAGATACATGGAGTGGTTTATGGAAATTAGTGATGTCATTACAGATTGTTTGGTTTGATGCTTTTACAAACAGTGTTTATTTCTTTAACTGAAGGTTTGTCTATATTGTTGGTCTTTTAAATGTGCTTATTAAAAAATTGGAGTTAAGAGAAAGCTTCAGTCTGTCTATCCATCTGCCTCTGCACATTACTATCGCTTTAATTTGTTAGAAACTTTTGTCATGTTTTCAAAAGCAACCCCTCGAGAAAAGCGACCTAGAAATACTTCGGTGCAGCTTCCAACTTTCACAAAACCTCTGTCGATGTACCGTGACATTGCTGCTCAAGGGTCTATTTACAGACAACTTTAAGCATTTTAGTAGGTGCTAGAAAATTAAAGAAGCAAAAATGACTCGACCACAGATAAAAATTTGCCAATTTTGTCTGCAACAACTGGGTCAGGTGCTGAAAAATGCAGCAAAACCAAGAACTCTCAAAGATTTTTTGATTTGCATCAACCAACAAGACTTGAATTACTGTTAGGTGAAAATCTAATAAAAAAATTAGAGGTTTATGCTTTAACTTAGAAATTGACCCAATGTACTATGCCTATATCAAACGTGAAGTGTCTGCAGCATTTTCAGCATGAATTTTTGCTTGTTTTGTGTTTTTTCTCCTATAGAATAGAAGTTAAAATCTGTAAAGAAGTTTGGCTTATGGGATAGGAAAAGGCCTTATTGATGCGCCTCTGTGGCAAATAAAATAAGATGGAAACATATTTGTGTGCACTGAAAGAAAGAAGCTTCCCTCGGCTGCGATCTCAAATCCATCCATCCATCCATCCATCCATCCATACATACATACATACATACATAGGATCCTCACAGGGTCACAGTGGTGTAGGTTCCCAAATACAATACCCATTTTTATTATACAATATTTTCTGGAGATATAATAATCCTATCTGTTTGGCATACTTTTCTTTAACTTAAACCATCCTTAGAAAAGACATGAGTTGTGATCCAAAGCTTGGTCTGAAATGTAGATTGATTATCTACCAGTTGGCCAAAAGTTAAGTTTTGTTTCTCTCTATATCGACCCAACCCTCCAATTCCATTGTCCATAATCCATCAGTTTTCTATGTCAGCCACCCAAGTAGAGGTATAGTGGGTCAAGGACAGTCATCCCTCATCATCTGTCAGTTGACTGATAAGGTCTTGAACTACACTCAGACTGGACCCACAGCCTTTCAACAGATCGCCCGCTCTCCTCTTCCCTCCCTGACAGACAGATTCTGGCTCAACTCGTCCCCTCGCCTGAGGCATCACTGGCTCTCATTTCACTGTCCTTTCTGCCTCCCTGCCAGACTCTGAGCTGGAAATCAAGGAAGGAGAAAAAAAAAAGAAAAGGTGGACAACTTAACAAGAAGTCGCAGAAGCTGATTGCATGAGACGATTAATATGATTAATCGTAATGAATCAATTTAGCAAGCGAACATGTGGAAAAAAAAAAAATCTTATGTTCTACCCAGAACTCATCAAGTGACAAAGTTTTAGCTTCACCCAGCTCAAATATCTTATCAAGCATCTTTTGCTATCCAATTATTAATCGATAAATACAAAAAAACCAGATCAGGCTTACATGTATTGACGTTAAGTCAAGCAGAAAGGGCTAAACTTTTCATATGTTAATCTTAGAAGTATTTTCAGCTTCATATGCATCCTTTCCTATAAATGATTAACCTTTTGCTAAAATGTTATTGCTAGCTTATTATATTTGAGACACTATATATATATTAAAATGGTTACATAGGAATTTAATAGTTTGTTAATTTGCATTTTTTAATGTATTTCTAACATTGTATAAGGAAGACTTAATTGGTTTGGTTTGAAAAAAATCTGTACAATGTTCCAATTCGCTATCCAATTAATCGACAAAATAACCAATAGATTAATCAATTACTAAAATAATAATTAGTAGCTGCCCTATGTGAGACATCAGTCTGAGTAAAAACATCATCTTCCTCTCATTCCAGTCATTTCTTTTCTACTTATTCACCCTCCTTCTGACCCGACTGCTAGTCTTTTCTAGAAGATCTCCACGTTCACTTCCCAGAAGCAGGCGACGAAAGAGGAAGAAAGGTGACTGGACTCTGCCTTGATGGCCCGTTGCATAAGAAGATAAATTGGGTCAGTGAGTCAGGATGCTGGCTCATGTGTGGATCTGTTAAATCAGGCCTGCTCTCATTCGCTTTCTTTCATTTATTTTGACCCGTTCTAGCTTCAATCTCTTTCTGGCCGCCTGAAAAAGATCGAACTACCAGTCACTCCGGGTATCTCGGAGTACCTTTAAACCCAAACCTCTCACAGATGCCCTCTGGTTTTAAGGTAAATAGGATTTGCCAGGGCTAATCCAACAGATACCAGTTTTAGACTATATATACATGTGTGGGTAAAAATAGCCCATTCATCTGTGATGAACAATTATAACAATCCAATCTGAAGTGCCTTCTAGAACGTCTTGATGCTTCAAATCCACTTTGTGTCTTCAAATATTATCAGCCACCCGATAATCCGTTTTAATACACTTGTTTTTTACTTTGCAGTGTGGATTATCGGCCTCTATAAAAGAGAATGATGTCATTTGCCCTCCTGTCTTGTTCTTAACAAGGTGGAGAGCAGACAGCTGCCACTGGGGATAAAGATTGAGGGTTTTAGCTTTTGCATTTCTGCTTGAAGCTGTAAAAAATGGGACATTAAACTTTGCTTTTCTTCTGTGCTTTATATTTCTGTCATTTGTTTCACCGTGTCGGGTTTACTTGACTTTTTTCTCTATCATACAACTAATCAATTGCAAGGGGCCTTCTTGTTCACATTTCCCACTAAGTCATGTTGTTTTTATATTGTTGGGCTTTCTCGTCTTTTGTCGTGCTTCTTCTTTAATTTTTTTCAGCTTTTCCGAATGTTATTGTCTTTGTTTTGTCAATGGTTTTGTCTGCTGTTCCCAACATTTATCTTCAATCCGTTTCCACCTAGGAGTTGGTGAGGATCAGCTGTCGTCACGCCATCTTTCTGCATCCGTCTTATTTTTGCTTTAATTAGAAAGAACAGGGAAGGTTTCTTATGAGAAACAGCAACAGTAAAAGCAGCGCCTGGTTGTGGGAGAGAAGCTGCTTTGTTTCATAGCTGTGGAACAAACCCTCAGATTACACAACGTGCCACCTTAAGACCATTTCCCCCAGAGGGGTTTTCTCCGCTCCATGTTTTGCCACATCTTTGCTGACCCACTGAAAATAAAAACAGTTCCAGCTCACGAATGTTGAATCACGCCAGCTTTGACTGACCTCATTTCCCCTTCCTGCCTACATACTTGGTGGATTGCATGCTGGGAAATGAGTCAGCTGTTTATTTGTGTGTCTGTAAATAAAACAAGAAATGAGGGATAAGTTCCTTAAGGGGTCTCAGATGAATCAGCCCTCCACGCAGACTGAAAAAGAAATGTGAGCGATACGGAGGACAAACAGCGACTCGATCAATAATTTATCCCACTGAGAGAAATGTTTGCAGATATGTTCACACAGAAACAGAGAAGACGAATGTTTTGAAGCACACTTGGCATCTTTTCTGCTTCGGTTCTGTCAGTTTTAGCTTGAAGAACTAAATTTGACATAAATTACATTGCTAGAAGTATTGAGATGCCCCACCAAAATATGAAATTAAGATGTGTCATTCGCTTTCATTTGTAGAGCAGTATAAAAATAGGCATTTAGACTGATTCTACAAACATTTCTGAAGCCATCAATAGCCCTCGGGATCTGAATAAGTTCAAGTGAAATCAGTTCTGAAGTCAGAGCAGCAGACCGCCACATTTTGAGCCTGATTGTGTTCACTTAAGTGTAAAGTTTGGCACAGGATGCAATTATGATGTGGGATTGTTTTTTAGCAATCCCACATCATAGATTCTACAGAACAACAATAGGTTGAAATTGAGGTAAATGAGGCCTTTTGGTCAAAGAAAAGTGACCAAAATGTCCTTATCAACGTCCACTGTCCATCTCCATTATCAGCATTTGACAACTTCGCACCAAAGGCGTAAAAACAATTTGTGTTATGTGTGTTATTATTTTAGATAAAAAGATAAGTCTTACATGAAAGACATGTTCTCTACTTTTTCCGGTTCTGAAGAGAAGTAGATCTTTTAGTCACAACATATTTGCATCATGGAAAAAGGAAGTTGTGGAATTAAAAGCATGTAAGATCATAGTTCACTGAAATAAGGTACATATATAGATAGAAAATGTATTATCTACGTACAGTATTTTATAGAAATTGTCAGGGGTTGTCACTTATTGTCCAACAACTGATTTCTCTAAATATTTTTTGTGATAATGTGAGATTTTTATCCCCACCGAATAATGTAATTTAAAAAAAAATGTTCAGAGTGAGATTTTCTACTGCAATAACTTATTTTAAGGCTTTTAATTGTGTGAGCCAATAATTAAGGAGGATACTGCTGGAGAACAAATCAGTTACATCTGAGGACAAACAGGATGCAGCAGCATGTGATGATCTTTGACTTTCCAAAAGGATTGTGGCTGGCAGATGGAAAACTTAGTCTCCCCCATATAGTTCACACCAGCAGCTGAACATCGGGACTTAATTTGATTAAAAGCCAGTGATTAGATGAGGCACTAAATTAGAACTGGTCTGGGTGAGTGCTGATGATTCACCACTACATGCACATGTGTGCAGGAGCAGCAAATCTGACTGACAGGTGATACTGTCAAACAGGAGCTGCAGTACAGGAAACGCTTTTGTCTGTCCGTCAGGCTCCCAGTATAACAACATGAAGTGACTGCATTTCTGAATTTGTTTGAAGTCACTGGTTCAGCAATTTTTTCCTTTTTACATAAGATTTAGATCAGCAGTTTCAGTTCCTGGTCCACAACTGTGGTCCTAAGAGTCTACTAAGGCCCTCTCATGCTTCACACTTCGTACAATTTGTCAAAACAAAACAATACACCTGCTTGGGAGAGTTCCAGAACATCGGTGAATCCCCGAGGAGACATTATCGTCTCGCTTGTTTATCAAATTAACGCCTAGAGCATCAGAGTTCCACACACAGGCTGAGCAGCAAGAAAATCCACAATATTAAGTCAACATTGGGGACAAATTATTTGTAAAGTTGATTCGTCTGATGTAATATCACAAATTTGCAATATCGTGTTCAAAGAAACCCCATTTTGCAAGAGCTTTAAATAACACTACTGAATTACAACATCCACAGCATTAGCGTGATGTATGAAAAGCTCATTAAAAACAAAATGTCTTGATGTGTAAGCATTAAAATGTAAATGTATGTCACTGATCTATTTCAATAAAACCACATTCTACTTTTCAAACTATTACTAACTTCAGTCGTCGCATATTAAAAAAAGCAGCCAATGATCAAAAAAGATGAGTCTTTCAGAATGATAAAAGATTATTCTGCCATCAAATTCATGTATAGATGTTTGATAGGCAAGCAATCATGGTGAAAATAAAATATGTCAGTCAACAGAGGCATTTCTTTCACGTTTGTTTACATTTTCTTTGTGATTTCTTGTGTGTGTGAGGAACACACGAGAGGAAACTTGCTCTTAAAAATGGCAAAATGGTGTTCCCTCCAACACCATTTCAGCCTTTTTAGGAAGCAGGAACGTGAAAGCCCGTCTCGCTCTCGTCTCTAAATAATTGAGATGTGAAGTAATAAGTTCAGTGACAGGTTTTCTCCTACAATTTCCTATGATTTAGGTGATAAAACAAAAACGTCTGCACTCTGTTATATTTTAGAAGAGCTGCTTTCACTTTCTCACCGCTGCTGCTGTCTACAGCTGCACACTTGTGCTTTCTTCTAATAAACTCCCTGTGAAATCTGTGAAGAGAAAACTATTCGGAAGCTGTTCTACAGTCAGGTTTATAAAACCTATGATCAATAAAAGCTATTTAAAAAAAGCATCCTTTCTTTATTTAGTTCACAATAGTTATGATTTCCACAGCAGCACAAACAAACTAAAGCAAACATGTCCCAAAAGGCCTGATTTCTTTCTTATTTTGTAAATTAGAAATGATTTAAATTTATTTGTCTAATGGTTTCAGTTAACTGTGTTTGTGTCGATGTCAGGTCACAAACCAAAACTGACCAAAACGATAATGCAGCTAAAGCCAGTCAGGCGGATCAAGCTTCTTTTTGAGGACAAGTTTATTTGCAGCTCTGCGGAGAACGTGACATCACCGCCTTCAACCTTAGATTAACCTGAAAACCATGTCGACACCTTAAAATGCAAGGATGTTATGCAAACTGGATGTGTCATGTTGCATGTGTGCGTCAGGCGGTTCTGAATTTGCACACAGACCTACTTGGCTCACGGTTCAAGCTGACAGCTGGAAGACATATGGCTGTCATTCATAATACAGTAGCCACACTTATGGCAACACGGCGAGAACGAGGGCTGACACTAGAGTGGGTGAGCGTAACTGTGAGAGCCAGGGCGATTTAAACTGATGAGAAAAAAACATCAGGACCAACCAATTATCTTCTGAACGCAGCACACATCACCGGTGTGTGTTGAGGTTTCAAAGTGTGTATTTTATGGTTCAGGAGAGCAGGTGTGTGTACTGTTGTTTACACCACTTGACATTTTTCACATGCTGCCACATTTGAGCCAAAACATTTCCGTTTATTTTGTTTGGGTTTTGTGTGAAAGACTAACACAAAGTAGCGAATAACTGTGAAGAAGAAGGAAATTTATATTATTTTTCCATTTTTATTTTTTAATTCAATCCAGGTCCTGGCAGTATGGAATAAAAATAAAATCTCAGATTTTGTTTTACACCAAATCTTATTTATTACTTTAATCATCTAAAAAACTTACAAATGATTTATGTTTTATTTAAAAATGATCTTTATTTCAATCCTTTCTTCTGTGAGTTGACTTGAAATTCAAAGTCGGTAAAGAAAGAAGCTATTTAAGACGTTTGTTAAAAAAGATTGTAGTTCTTGGCTAGCATCACTTGAAGTATGGAAACAGGATATGTGTACTTGTGAAAAAAAAATCCAGATTTTCCAAAAATGTTTAGGTTTTAATAATGATATTTTAGGTTTTAACAATGATGTAATTCTTGTGTCATGCCCTGACCTCCTTGTGAGAATTTCTAAGTTCATTTATCTCTGCAGTTGGGTCTTTTACAAACTGAATTATGATTGAAAAAAACAAACTTACATCTAAATCTCGCAGCAGCATGAATCATTTTCAGCTTAAATGTAGCTGGAAACATTACAGGTTTTGTTTTGAACTTTGTTCTTTTGACCTTAGTTTCAAATAAACTTTTCAAAGGTTTTCTAACTAGTTTGAAGGCTCTCTGTAATCTCTTCCAGACGAAGGAGTGAAGAAGTTACTCAAAAGGTCTCATTCTCAACCACTTGCACTAACTAAGCTTTGCGGTTACGCAAACCTCAAACCGCACAGAGGATGGGGACAGACAGGGGAGGACAAGACTCAGGAGCAAGGAGGGAGGGGAGGCGTGATGAGTTGTATACTCAGAAAAGGACAGAGATGAAAGCAGGCTGTCCAGAGACTGCACTCCGCATGAGAAGGATTCCATGCAAATGTTGCAATTTCTTCCACGGAGAAAGAGTAAGCCCATCTGTGATGGGGAAACTCATCTAATTGCATTCAGGGAATAAAAGACTCTTTAAATCTTAGTCACACAATTATGGCAAGCAAGCCATAAAACATGATGTGGCCCTTACAGAAAGAGAGTGAACTTCAGCATCCTCTGACCACTCAGTTCTCACTTGATGATAAAAAGTGTCCTTGATGGAGGAGATTCATCCACCAAGCAAAGCACTCACAGTTACAGTGTGTTCTGGCCCAGTCAAAGGCTGTCCGCTGAGGGTGGAGAGAGAGAGAAACAAACAGAGGAGCAAGACGGAACAGCAGAGAAGAAAGGAGACTGGGAGGGAGACCACAGACTCAGAGCTTCATGTCGGACCAGAGGAAAGTCTGACTGTCTGACCAGAGGAAAGTCTGACTGTCTGCAAACAGAGCTGATTCATCCCCATGCGTTGCAATGAATAAACATCCCTGCTGCAACTATGATTTAAGGAATGCAGAACTACTCCCTGTTAAATTATTAACCAAGAACATCACGTTAAAATCTGTGAACAAAGCGCCAGGCTGCGGTCAATCTGCGGCAGAGGAATAAGGTCATCAATGATGCCAAATTAACAAAGTTCTCATTAAAGTTCCTAAGTGTGTTCGTCCAGACTCAAAATGGCTGCTTTTATGGATGTTATTTTTTCAATTCCCACAGTGAAGCAACAAACAATGTATTATATAAACCTGGGTGACAAGTTGTTAAGAGTTCAACATCACATCTTACTGAAAAACTATTCATAACAGTCCTTTCAAACCGAGAAAGGAAAAAACGGCGGCCATATTTAAAAAGTCTGTTTATTCATTTAAGCCACTTCAGCTCTGCTGAGTTCACATGTGGCTGGGGTAGGTGTTTATCAGCAGGTAGGAGGTGAGTGGGAGCGGAGTGGGCTTTCAATTATGAAACAAAGCTGAAAAAACAACACTCTGAAAACTGGCTCTATAAACTTGAACAAAAAGGTCAGTTTATCAGCAGCTTTCAGCAGGTCATCATCTATTCAGTGTAGAAAAAAGATAAAAAGTGGGAAAGGTCGTTTACATGTTGTGCTTTGACCCTGAAGGGATCATTCCAACTCTTCGATGTGGATGAATTCAAATGATTCTTAAAAAGATGAGGGGGCCAAATTTCCTTCACAGCGACGTAAAACATTTGTTTCCAGTAGAGGTGCGCCGATCGATCGGTCACCGATCATAATCGGCCGATTTCCGTGAAATCGGTGATGATCGGGATCGGCCGATCATTGGCTCTGTTACCGATCACCTGCATCTCATTTCTCAGCCTGTCTGTCCAGCTGGTCTCGTCTTTCCTTCATGGCGCAAACGCGCAGCAACAAATGCTAAGCGATGTGTAACTATGACGCACTGAGTCAATGGGGACGTTTGCGTGTTGCGGCGGAAA